>CAUYQV010074005.1:0-41891 GCA_963574575.1 Galagoides demidoff | reverse complement strand
CCACCCCTCACCTGTACCCCTAGTGAAATCATCAACCACCAATGATAAATGTAGCCTTACTAATGAAATCACTAACCACCAATCAAAAGTGTACCCGTACCCGACCCTGCCCCTCTTGCTTTCTGTACCCCATAAAAACTTTCTCCACCCGGGGTTCGAGCCTCGTCCTTGGCTTGCGTGCCAGGAGAGTCCAGGCTTCCTGGGGCCTGAATAAAACTCACCTCTTGCTTCTTACATCGGAGTGTGTCTCGAACTTATCTGCTGCGGCCATTTGGGTGTATTTTTAGGGCATAACAATTGAACTGCCTTGGAAGATCTTGAGTGGGTGTGTGGATGCCGTTGGGCATTGTCTGGGGTCCTGGGCTGAACCACTGAGCTGGAGGGGAGCTAATATCATTCAGCTATGGGCTGTCTGCACAGCTATTGTGGGGGAGCTGCCCCTCCATGTTGAATTGCAGGGATCAACAGAGAGACCTTGGCAGAGTAATTGTGACTGAGCTGCCCAAAGGCAGGAACTGAGACGATGGGGAAGTGTGTAGATCCAAGTGTTTGGCAGATTAACGGCATTGGCCCTCAGGGGCATAGAGGGAGTCTGGATTTGGACCAGTGGATAAGCTGGGAGGCACGACAGGAGAGATCCCAGCTATAAGTGTTTTCCTTGGAAAGCTTCTGGCTTGGCCAAGGTTCATAGTTTGGAGAGTCTTTAAGTGGACTGAGGAGACATTTGGGCTCTGAAGCCTGCGGGGTCTAAGAGACCAGCAGAGGCCTCCAGTCTCCATCTCAAACAACTGTATTAATACTGCAATCAATTTCTCAGAAGATCACCTGTTGCCCAGACAATATTCAGCAGGAGATATATATAGCTTGGTTGTTTGGTTTTGCAGTTTTGTTTTTTTCTTCTTCTTAATTTCAACACTTTTCCTTAACATTTCTAATTTTTTTTCCTTTTTGCTCTTTTTCTCCCTTTTTTCCCACTATTCTAGTGTAAATACAATCTTCCTTTTGCCTTCTTTAACAATTAGAATTTCATTTTTGTCAATGTTTCTGCCCCTATTATTTGTATCTTTTTACCCCAAATTTTATCCTGTAAGGGTTTTTGCTTGTTTGTTTCAGTTTTATTTATAGTATTTTTGTCTTTCCTCTATACCTGCTGGAGATGGGGAACTGTGTCTGATATGGCTGGCAAAGAGCTGTTGACCTCAAGGGAATCACCCATTCCAGCCCCCCTTCCCCCCAGAGGTTGGGGGTTTTTAAGGTTGGGTCATAGTACTCTACTATACACCTATATTACTCCTGTTTCCTTTTTTTGGTGCCTTTCTTCTTCTTGTCTTTATTTCCTTTTACTCGCCCTTCTTCTTTCCTTTTTTTCTTTCTTTTTAAAATCTTTTTTCCCTTCTTGCTCTTCAATCTTCTCATCCTTCTGGTCCTGTACCAAAAGGACTCATTAAAACTTTAGCCCAGAGGCACAGTTACTTAAAGAGCAAGAAGAAGTGAAACTACGAAAGAAGTGAAAGAAAAAATAAGCTAAGGAAACACATGCAAAAAAGCACTCATGAAGAAGAATCAGCAGAAAAATCCTGGTAATATGAAATACCAGTTCAGAGTAACCCTTCTAGGGATCATGAGGTAGCTACAGCAGAGTATTTCTCCTATAAAGAAATGTTAGAAATGACAGAAGGGGAATTCAAAATACAGATGATAAAAACAATGAAAGAAATTATTGAGAAAATGGAAAATAACCAAAAGGAAATCCAAAAACAGAATCAAATAAGAGATGAAAATACAAAGAATATAGAAAGGATATAGCAGAGTTAAAGGAACAGAAGCAGTCCATTAGGGAACTTAAGGATGCAACAGAAAGTATCAACAACATGTTAGATCATGCAGAAGAAAGAATCTCAGAGGTTGAGGATAAAACTCTTTTGAGATAAACTTAGATAGTTAAAGAGGCAGAAAAGAAGAGAGAGAAAGCAGAATGTTCACTGACAGAATTAGGGGACTCTATGAAGTGTTCAAACATATGAGTTATAGGTATCCCTGAGGGTGAAGAATACCCCAGAGGAATGGAAGCCATTCTAGAGAATATTATAAATGAAAACTTCCCAAATATCACCAAAGATTTTGACATACTCCTTTCAGAGAGATATTGGTCCCCCAGTTGCCTTAACTCAAATAGAACTTCTCCAAGGCTCATTGTGATGAAAGTATCTGAAGTCAAAAGAAAAGATTTTGCAAGCTGTCAGGAATAAGCACCAACTGACCTACAGGGGCAAATCTATCAAGGTGACTACAGACTTCTGTAATGAAACTTTTCAAGCCAGAAGACAATGGTCATCTATCTTTAATCTACTTAAAGAGAACAATTTCCAGCCCAGAATTCTATCTTCCACAAAGTTAAGCTTTAAAATTGACAGAGAAAACAAATCTTCTATTGATACGCAAACATTGAGGAAATTTGCAACAAGACCAGCTGTACAGTAAAGATTTCAACCTGTTCTACATACTGACCATCACAATGGACCTTCAGCAAAGTAAATACCCAGAAATTAAAGGACAGAACCTAGTTTCCACAATGATGCAAAAGATAAAACTAAACAATGGACTTTCACAAAATAAGCTGACTAGAACCCTACCATGCTTATCAATTATCTCAATAAATGTCAAAGGCTTGAACTTCCCACTGAAGAGGCATAGATTGGCTGATTGGATTAAAAAACACAAGCCATTGGGTTGCACCTGTGGCTCAAAGGAATAGGGCGCTGGCCCCATATCTCAGAGGTTGTGGGGTCAAACCCAGCCCTGGCCAAAAACTGCAAAAAAAAGCAAGCACTGTCTATTTGCTGTCTGCAAGAAACACCTCACATCAAAAGACAAATTAAAACTCAGAGTTAAGGTTTGCAGTCAATTTTTCAGGCAAATGGAATTCAGAAGAAAAGAGGGGTTGCAATCTTATTTTCAGATACATGTGGATTTAAAGCAACCAAAGTCAAAAAAGACAACGATGGTCACTTCATATTGGTCAAGGGAAAATTACAACAAGAAGACATTTTAATTTTAAATATTGATGCACCCAATTTAAGTGTTCCCAGATTCTTGAAACAGACCTTGCTTAGTCTGAGCAATATGATATCCTATAACACCATAATAACAGGGGACTTTAACATCCCTCTCTCAGAGGTGGACAGATTCTCAAAACAGAAATTAAACAAAGATAAGTGATTTAAATGAGACCCTAAAACAACTGTGCTTGATAGACGAACATAGAACACTCCATCCCAAAGATAAAGAATATACATTCTTCTCATCATCCCATGGAACATTCTCCAAAATTGATCATATCCCAGGACACAAAACAAACCTCAACAGAATCAAAAGAATTGAAATTCTATCTTGCATCTCAGATCAAAAGGCACTAAAAGTGGAACTCAACTCCAACAAAAATGTTCAACCTCACACAAAGGCACAGAAGTTAAACAACCTTATGCTGAATGACAGTTGGGGGAAGGAAGAAATAAAAAAGGAAATTATTAACTTTCTTAAGTATAACAACAATGAAGATACAAGCTATCAAAACCTATGGAATACAGCAAAACCAGTCCTGAGAGGAAAACTTATCACTTTAGAAGCCTACATTTGAAAAACAGAAAGGGAGGACATCATTAAACTCATAAGCCATCTGACTGAATGGGAAAAAGAAGAACAATCTAAGCCTAAACCCAGCAGAAGAAAAGAAATATCTAAAATGAAATCAAAGATTAATGAAATTGAAAACAAAATAATCATTCAGAACAGTAATGAAACAAGGAGTTGGTTTTTTTAAAAAATAAATAAAATAGATAAACCTTTGGCCAGACTAACTAGAAATAAAAAAGTAAAATCTCTACTAACCTCAATCAGTAATGATAAAGGGGAAATAACAATGGATGCCACAGAGATACAAGAGATTATCTCTAAATACTACCAGAAACTTTATGCCCAGAAATTTGACACTGTGAAGGAAATGGATCAATATCTGCAATCATACCCTCTAGGGACTAGACTTAGCCCACATGAAATAGATCTCCTGAACCAACCAATTCCAAGCACTTTTGTCAAAGAAATGACAAAAAAAACTCCCAACAAAAAAATGCCCTGATCCGAATGGCTTCACACAGGGATTCTATCAAACCTTCAAAGAAAAGCTAATCCCTATAATACAGAAATTATTCCAGAAAATTGAGGAATAATCTTCCCTAACACGTTCTATGAAGCAAACATCACTCTGATACCAAAACCATGAAAGGGCCCAACTAAAAAGAGAATTTCAGACCAATTTCACTAACGAATATTGATGCAAAAATTCAAAACAAAATCCCTCAAAAAAAGTCACACATCATGATTAAGTAGGTTTCATCCCAGGGATGCAAGGCTGGTTTAATATACGCAAGTCTATAAACGTTATTCAGTGTATCAACTGAAACAAAACCAAAGACTATATGATCCTCTCAATAGATGCAGAAAAAGTGTTCAATAAAATCCAGCATCCTTTTCTAATTAGAACACTGAGGATTATAGGAATAGGTGGCACATTTCTTATCTGATCAAAGCTATCTATGACAAACCCACAGCTAATATTTTACTGAATGGAGTAAAACTGAATGGTTTTCATCTCAGAACCGGAACCAGACAAGGTTGTCCTCTGTCACCATTACTATTCCACATAATGCTGGAAGTTCTAGCCAGGTTTTTGCTTCTAGTCCTTATCTTAAACATTGTCATTGTTCAATTTTAAACCTTTTTAATTTTGTGAAGGCAAAAAGTGGAAACCTAATAAACACATGTATTATATAAAAATAAAAAAATGAAAAGTGAAAAAATAAATTCTCCCATTTTCTTTCTTGTTCTCCCTTCAGAACATTCTCCTACTGGAGTTATTTATCAACCTGACTTAATTTTGGAATGGGTATTTTTACCCAATAAAACCTCAAAAAGATTATCCACTTTTTTAGAAAAAAAAATGTCAACTAACTTCAAAGGACAATTTTGTACTTGATAATTAATTGGCTGTGATCCTGCACCTATTGTTTCACTCATGGAATGCCAAATTCAAGATAATTGGAAATTTAATTTAGATTGGCAGATTACCCTCTCCTCCTTTCTTGGTCTTATTAACAATTCATATCATAAAGACAAACGTATTCAGTTCTGAAAAAGAACTTCCTGGATTTTACCTTCGCGTGTGCAATCCATATCTCTTTCTCATGCAGTACTTTTTATACTGATGCTAATAAATTTGGAATGGTAGGACATTCTAATGAAGTAATTTCTAAGGTAGAACAAGGACCCTATTTTTCTGTTCAGAAAAATGAACTTTATACCATTTACCTTTTGTTATCTGACTTCTCTACTCCACTTAACTTTGTTACTGACTCACAATATGCTGGGACTGTTGTCTCCCACCTTGAAACTGTTCATTTACCTTTACCTTTACCTTGTTTTCAAAACTATGAACTATTATTTAAGATTTAACCCTCTTTACATTACTTATATGCATGCACACACCAGTCTTCCCAGTCCTTTGGCAGCTTCCAATGATTATACTGATAAACTATTAATTGATAAACTGTTTTTACTGCTTCCAACTTTCATGTCAACACTCATGTTAATGCTAAAGGATTAGTGCAACAGTTTTCCATTCCTCTCAAGCCAAACTTATCATTTCTTTATGTCCTTTCTGTAGCCAATTTAATAATCGCACTTACCCTCCTGGTCTCCATTCTAATCAATTATGGCAAATGGATATAAGTATCCTTCCTTCATTTGGCAAACTGAAATATGTACATCATTCCATAGACACTTTTTCTGGCTATTCTTGGGCTTCAGCACTTTCTGGCAAAAAAAAACTGCTCATGTTATCAGTTTCAATATTTAATTGAAGCTTTTAATGTTATGGGACTCTGTACTCATATCAAAACTGATAATGCTCGGAGTTATCTTTCTAATTCACTTAAAACTTTTCTCTCTTGCTGGAACATTCATCATTCTACCAGTATTCCCTATAAATTCACAGGGACAAGCCATTGTTGAACGTAAACATCGTACTCGTAAAGAAATGTTACTTAAACAAAAAGGGGGAGAAGCACATAATCCACCAAGACTTTCATTACAAAAGGCACTCTTTAAATTTTTTAAATAGGACAGAAGATGCCTCCATGGCAGCAGACCACCATTGCAAACATATAGAACCCCAACATTCACTTGAACTTAATCAGCCTATATATTATAAAACTCTTGATAATTCTTGGAAACCTGGTATAGTTTTAAGATAAGGGAGTGGTTTTGCTTATGTTTCCACAGAGTCAGAAGAAAAACACTGGCTACCCACCCACTGGATCAAACCTCCCCATGAACAAAAGACCAACACTATACTTTGATGAATCTCTTTTTTCTAAAGAATTTCAACAACTACAATGCAAGTGAAGTACCCACTGTCAACAGCTCGAGCCAACCTGTTCACCTGGGGGCAAGTGAAGAAACTTACCCAGATGGCTAAAAACATGGTCCACCAATAAGGCAAAACCGCAACACCAGAATTCCTCTTTGTGGCCATGCTGGCCCTTCTTTCTACCCAGGTAAGAACTGTAAATAGTAGTAGTATAGCAAACTTTACATATTGGGCTTACATCTCTAACCCTCCTTTGAAAAAGAGCCGTATCATGCAATGATTCAACCATACCAATGTATGTTAATGATTCAAGCTGTATGCCTGGACCTTACAAATCCCATGGGCTACTAAGACCTGGGGAAGAAGGCACAGTCATATCCAATTCCACTGTAGGTATTCAAGGAGTTCCCATCTTTATAGGAAGTCATTGTTTAAAGCGCGAGAATGAGGCTTGGTTACCCACTGTAAGAATAGTACTAAGGCTAAAGAAATTAATCTGTATTTTACAAACAAAAGGATGGAAAGGTAATGAGATTCATAAAGGATCTGCTCCTTCTGACCTCCCACACTGTTCTATGCCCATACTTATACATCTATCCGAGTGGGTACAGTAGATGCTTTGTTGTGGAGGGGTATCTCGAGTATTCGTTAATACTTCCTATGGAAGTGTCATTGAGGTGACCCCATGGAACTGCTTGAGACAAAGGAGTAGGAGCAGATTTAAGATGGCATAAAGGTGATAATAGTATATCTACCACAGCACATCATTCTTTTGTATGGCACAGTGGTGGTATGTCCCCACCCGTGCCATCCATGAACAGCCCAACTCAACACCTTTGGAAATTAACAACTTCTTTATCATGATTATATGCTTGGAAAGGAGATAACACACATAATACTGATAATTCTTCTACTTTAACCTTTCACAGAAATGAATCCCATTACATATGTACTTGTGTAAGACTGCCATATATTGTAATGAAGGGACTTACCCAGTGGCATCCCAAGGAGTCTGTTGTATTTGTATAAATTGTTCTTTTTTCACATGCTTGAATTCTTCAGTCAAGAAAGCATTTATATTCTAAGAGCTCGAGTTGGAGTGTAGATACCAGTATAGATGCAGAGGCCCTGGCAGGATTCCCCTGTAGCCCTACTATTTCAGCATCTTTTGGACTCTATCAAGAAATGTACTAAACACATGACTGGACTGTTGATATCCATTATTATTGGACTTATTGCTATTACTGCTACACCAGCAACTGATGGCATAGTTTTATACCAATCTGTCCAAACTGTAAAATTTGTTCAAAATTGGCATAGCAATTCAGAAATATTATGGACAGCCCAGTGCAAAATAGATTCTGAAATTAATAACAAATTAATGGATTTGTCACTTTAGTGAAGAAGCTTTAGTATTGTTAGGGGATCAAACTGTAAGTCTACAAAGACAAATTAAATTCTGTTGTGATTGGAATATTCTTACATTGTGTAACCCTGTTCCTTGGAAAGACACTCATTTTAATTGGGATAAAGTTAGAAAACATTTGTTAATTAACACTAACATGACTGAAGAGATTATAGAATTACAACAGCATATTTCAGAAACATTTGCACATCAGCTACAATTGTTGTCAGTAGTAGACGTATCACAAAGTATTTCTGACAGCATTAGCCCATTTTCTCCTCTTGAACAATTTAAGGCTTTGAATGGCTCTTCTTTTATATTAATGATTCTACTCATATGTATTATTATTTTTTGTTGTTTAGACTGGAGAAGAATTTACTGAAAATCACAAAGAATAAAACAAAAAGCCACAGTCTTTTCCCTAATGCTACATAAGGAATGATCTAAACAAAAAGGGGGAAATATGGATGAAGTTTTCCATGCTGTGTAACCTGGCCTGAGTAACCTGGCTCTGACCAACAAGACTTTAGAGTAACCAGGTGTCCCTGATGCAAGAACAGGAACATCTGGCACTTGGAGGCATGCCATCAAGTGACTCTGTTTTCTTGAGGAAAAAGAATGTTCAGGGAGAATCGTTTTGAGTTAATGTGTATTTGGGTTATGTACATTGGGGAAGGAGACTACAAGCCATGAAAAATGTTACTTGTTGACACTGTAATACTTTCTAATAAAAACCCGGCGGAAGCAGAAGTGAACACTCTTTGCAGAGTGACAGTGAGCCTCTTTCCTTGCAGCTTGTACTAATCATCCATGTCCTGTGATCCATTTCCTCAGAGAAACTGCAATACCACAGTGATCAAACAGCATGATATTTCCTCAAAAATAGAGACACTGACATTTGGAACCATATAAGAACATACACCAAGGAAAAGAATCCCTGTTCAATAAATGGTGTTGGGAGAACTAGATAACCACATGTAAAAGACTGAAACTGAATGCACACCTCTCACCACTTACAAAAATTGATTCAAGATGGATAAAAAAGTTAAATCTAAAGCATGAAAACAATAAAAATCCTCATAGGAAGTGTGGTAAAAACATTTGAAGATATTGACCTGGGGAAAGACTTAATGAAGACTTCCATAGCATTTGTAACAACAACACAAATAAACAAATGGGATTTAATCAAACTGAAAAGCTTCTGTACAGATAAGAAAACAACAACCAAGGAAAACAGACAACCTTCAGAATGGGAAAATATATTTCATATTATGAGTCAGACAAAAGCTTGATAAATGTGATCTATAGAGAACTCAATTAATCTACAAAAAAGACCCAATAATCCCATACATCACTGGACAAGAGACATGCATAAAACCTTCTCTAAAGACAATAGATGAATGACTAACAAACATGAAAAAATGCTCATTATCCCTAATCATTAGAGAAATGCAAATCAAAGCCACCCTGAGATAATCACCTAACCCCAGTGAGAAAGGTCCACATCACAGTCTCAAAGCTGCAGATGCTGGCTTGGATGTGGAAAGAAGGGAACACTTTTACACTGCTAGTGCGACTACAAACTAGTACAACCTTTTTGGAAGGGAGTATGGAGAACCCTCAAAGAACTTACGTTACATCTCCATTTGATTTTGCAATCTCATTACCAGAAGAAAAGACTCCTTTTATCATAAGGACATTTTCACTAGACTGTTTATTGCAGCTCAATTTACAATCACCAAAAAGTGGAAACAACCTAAATGCCCACCAAACCAGGAATGGATTAACAAGCTGTGGTGTATGTATAACATAGAATTCTATGCAGCCATTAAAAGAGATTGAGACTTCACATCCTTTGTATTAACCTAGATTGATATGGAACACATTCTGCTTAGGAAAGAATTACAAGAATGGAGAAGCAAAAATCCAATGAACTCAATTATAATATGAAGGCAGCAAATTATACAAAGGGGGTAGGGGAATGAGGAGTGGGGAAGAGGTAGGGGGATGGGGAGGTCACAGTGTATGGCACACCTCTTGGAGGGAGGACACAATTATAAGAGGGACTTTACCTAACAAATGCAATCAGTGCAACCTAATTCTTTGTACCCTCAATGAATCCCAAAAAAAGAAAGAAAAAGAAAACAGAGAGAGAAAAGAAATTTGTCTGTAAGACTGATACAAAAAAAAAAAAAAAAAAAAAAACCAACAAAAGACTTAAGGCTCAACAAAGATCACATGTTGGCTACACTAGAAGAAATCTGTACAATATTCAACACCATCTACTATGTCTATATAAATGCCTCAAGAAAAATTAAAACCTGAATAAAAATTTCACAGTAGGAGATGTGGCTATAACACAGCTTCACAAGTGATTCCATACCCAACCAATTTTTAGAAATATTAATTTAAAATGCCCAGAACTTCATACCAGTTCTATAAAAACTCTTAAAACTAAATATTATCTTATAAATTATGCTAAATCTATACATAAAAATACTCATGTTCTCATCATACAAACATTAGCCACAAAACCCAGAACTTGTAAATATTTATGGTGACTACTAAATGATTTCATTCTATTTTCTGAACACAAACCTAACTTCATTCCTGTCAATGTAAAGAAGCCAGATTAACTTCCATTTACTTCTTTACCCTGGAGTTGATTTGAAATACATCTTTCAGATCCTGCATTCCAGTAACAGAACTACTCAGATCAAAAACTTACTCAGCTTAACCCCTCTACTCAAAATGCCTTCCCAACTGCTTTGTGGCCTCCAGTAAATAACCTTTAATCTCTGTTATGGCAAGCCCTACTATTTCCTGAACTAAGCTATGCCACACTTTCAGTTACTTAAGAAGTCATCCCTTGCACTGCTTCCTGAAATCTACATATATTCTGGCCAGTAATGAAGTTATCCTTAAGGCTTAGAAAGACCTGACAAACTAAAAAGAAAGTGGAATAAACTCTGATACAGCCTACATACAACTCCTACAAAAATCAAATTGTCTAAATTACATCATTTCCACATCTAGGCTTATCCCCCTGAAAAAAACCCAACAACTCAAACTGAACCAGTGGACTACAAAACTATATGAAGATGCAAGTTAAAAACTTCAATTGTTCGGATGGGAAGTATATTATTCTCAGACTTGTTTGTTAGTATATTTAATACACCCCTTGTTATCTATTATTAACTGTAGTACATGTTAGTCCCAGTATAACTTTAAACCTATCCCTTACCCAAATAATTTCAATCCCAGAAAAAATATAATAAATCATAGTCATTATTTCCATTTAAAATCTATTTCATCGATTCAAAATATAATAACAGAAATGGGAAACAAAAGCACATACAGTGAAAATAAGATAGAGTATATCAAGCTAGGATAGATATGATACAGATGGTCTGGTCTGTTTAATTTATACCAGACCTTCATCACCACCTCCCATTCTTACTGTTTTATAAGTTTTTCTTCCACCCTAAAAATGCCTATCTTAAGTAGTTTAGGTGGATTGATTTAGGAAATTAACTTTTAAATTAACGTAAGAGTTGACATAGTCTTCATTTTAAATGTAAATACATAAAACTATAATGTTAAAAATGGAAGAATAGAAAAGTCTGAGAGTGACTACTCCCACTGTTCTCCAGAATCCCGGCCTTCTGACAAGTAAAGGTTAATGGACCTATCCCCACCTCTACATATTAACTGACAGTGACAGATGGCTGGAGCCTCTTTGTCCAGTAACACTATAAAAGTATGTAAAATGTAATAGTCATCTTTTTTGGTCAGTGTTTACTTTTTATATAAATAAATTAAATAAATCAAAAGACATCTTGTCTAAATAAATTCAAGAAATAACATCCAAAATTGCTTTCTACAAAAGCACTTCAGATATAAGGACAAGTAAAAAAATAAAAAATTATTGAATACAAACTTAAATAGTCTCACAATGACAAAATATGTCTTACACCAAAAATTGTCACAAGGAGTTGGGGATGTTGGCTTATGCCTGTAATTCCAGGACACTAGGAGACTGAGGTGGCAGGACAGCTTGAGTTCAGGAGATTGAAACCAGACTGAGCAAAAGCAAGACCCCATCTCTTCTACAAAGAAAAATTAGCTATCCTGGTGCCCACCTGTAATCTCAGCTATTCAGGAGGCTGAAGAATCACTTTAGTTTATGATTTTGAGGTTGATGTGAGCCAGTTATGAGGACATGGAACTTTATCCCAGGTGACAATATTAGGCTCTTTCTCAAAAAAAAAAAAAAATTGTCACTAGAAACAACACAGAACATTATATAATGATGAACCATTAGAAGCTTTCACAAGTACTACATACATATACATCCACCATAACACACAAAGCATTATTTCTAACTACAACAGAATGAAATTAGGAATAAAAACCATAATAAAAGTGATTTGCCCACAGCTACATGGAAATTAAATTAAAAAATTGAAAACACTCTTATTCAAGAGCTAAACAAGTAATATTATTAAAGTATCAATGATAGCCCAAGGTGATTTACAGATTTGATAAACTACCCAAATAACAATGGAAGTTTATTCACAAGTGTTAAAATACTCTAAATTTCTCTGAAATCTTAGAAGATCAATCAAAACACACAATATTGGAATAGAAAAAAACAAAACCAAATATTCTGATTTCAAAACATTATTAAAGGCCAAGCACGGTGGATCATACCTTTCATCTTAGCACTTGGGAGGCCGAGGCAGGTAGATGGCCTGAACTCAAGAGTCGGAGACCAGCCTGAGCAAGAATGAGGCCCCATCTCTAAAAAACAGCCAGGCATTGTGGTGGGTGCTGTAGTCCCAGCTATTTGGGAGGCAGAAACAAGAGGATCACTAGACCTAAGAGTTTGAGATTACCATGAGCTGTGATACCATGACACTCTACCCAGGGTGACAAAGTGAGACTCTGTCTCAAAGAAAAAAAAGACATTATTACAAAGCTATAGGATTTAAAACAGTCTGGTACTTCCAAGAAAGACAGACAGATAATGAAACAGATTACAAAGCCTAGAAATAAACCCTTATGTATATGGTTAATTTATGCTCAGCATGTTTCTCATCACAAAATAAAAAGAAAAGGTCTCTTCACAGGATCAGTGCCCATAGCCCAGTGGATAAGGCACCCACCACGTACACCACGGGTGGAGGAATAGAACCCAACTCAGGTCTGCTAAAACAATGGCAAGTACAACAAAAATATAGCCTGGTGATGGCTCAACACCCATAGCACAGTGGTTATAGCACCAGCCACATACACTGAGGCTGGCAAGTTTGAATCCAGCCCAGGCCAGTTAAACAACAGTGACAACAGGTGGCACCTGTGGGTCAATAAGTAGGGCACCGGCCCCATATACCAAGGGTGGTGGGTTTGAACCCAGCCCCAGCCAAACTGCAAGAAAAAATAGCCAGGCATTGTGGTGGGTGCCTATAGTCCAAGCTACTCAGGAGGCTGAGGCAAGAGAATTGCCTAAGTCCACGAGCTGGAGGTTGCTGTGAACTGTGACACCACAGCACCCTACCAAGGGCAACTCTGTCTCAAAAAAAAAAAAAAAAGAGGTCTCTTCACAAAATAAGGTGGGAATACTAGAAATCCTAACTGACCAAACTGAAGTTAAATCTTATCTTGCACTTCACATGAACAAAACTGGATTTCATATAGCTTTTCTAAATGGAATTTAAAATTTTGTTTTTAGTTCACCATTAATGTATAGAAATATTACTAATTCTTTATGTTGATTTTGTATTCTGTTGCTTCATTTATTTTTTTAATATTTTCAACAGATTTTCTTGTGGGATACTCTAGGTTTTGTTGTTGTTGTTAGCTGTTTTTTGATACACAGCCTCAAGCTGTCACCCTGGCTAGAATGCCCTGGCATCACATCTCACAGCAATCTCTAACTCCTGGGCTTAAGCAATGTCCAGATATTTTTTGGTTGCAGCCATTATTGTTGTTTGGTAACCCGGGCTTTATTCAAACCTGCCAGCTCAAGTGTATGTAGCTGGCGTCTTAGCCGCTTGAGCCACAGGCGCTGAGCCTTCTTTAGGTTTTTTTAATATGAGATTATTTTGTCTGCCAAGAAGGACAATTTGGTTTTCCTATTTCCAATCTGAATGACTTTAATTCTTCATCTTTTGTCACTGTTCTCACAATAATTTCCATTACTATGTTGAACATGAGTAAAGAAAACATTCCAAATCTCAGAAAAAAATCTTTCAGCATTTCTCTGTTCACTACAATATTAGCATTGGCTTTTTATATGTGGCCCTTATTCAAACACACAAAAACACATACCCATACCTTCTATAGCTAATTTGCTTGGTTTTTATTATTATTATTATTGTTTTGGATTCACTGAGGGTACAAAGATTTAGGTTGCACTGATTGTGTTTGTTAGGTAAAATCCCTCCTGTAATTGTGTCCTGCTCCCAAGAAGTGTACCATACTCCCTGACACCCCCACCCTCCAGCCCGCTCCCTAATCCCTCATTTCCCTACCCCCCACCTTGTGTTAGATCATCTACTGCCTTCATATTAGAATTGAGTATACTGGATTCTTGTTTCACTATTCTTATGATGCTGACTGAGGAGAGTGTGTTTCAGATCAATCTAGGTTAATACAGAAGATGTAGTCTCCATCTTTTTTAATGGTTGAATAGTATTCCATGATATACATATACCACAGCTTGTTAATCCATTCTGGGTTAGTGGGCATTTAGTTTGTTTCCATGTTTTGGCAATTGTAAATAGAGCTGCACTGTTGAGTGTTTTTAATCATAAAAAATGTTGTCCAATGCTTTTCTACATGAACAATATGTGTACAAAATTAAGACATCAAGTTATAAACTTAATTTAAAAGGTAAATGTTATCTACACTGGAAAATATAAAACATGGATGAAGAAACTAAAAAACACATGAATAAATGGAAAGTTACCTTGTGTTAAGGAATTTAAAAAAATTTAATGAACAATACTACTCAATATGATCTACAAATGTAATAATCTGTCAATATACAATAATATTCACAGAAATTACCTTGAAAACCCTAAAATGTTCATGAAATACAAAAATACACCAAATAGCCAAAGCAACCCTGAGCAAGTAACATACATGTAGGCATCACAGTACCTGAGTTCAAAATTTACTAAAAGCTTTAGTAACCAAAATCTTATAGTATTCGCATACAAACATAAATGCATCTGAAGGATATCACATTAAGTGAAATAAGCTAGGTGCAAAAAGGCAAATGCTGTATGATTATGCTCATATATAAAAATATTTAAAAATATGATATCATAGGAGCAGAGAGTAGAGCAAAAGTTACCAGAGATGGAGAGAAAAGGAGGGGGAGGCAAGGTTGGTTAACGCTACAAAAGAAGAAATTAGTTTTGCTTTTCTATTGCATAGTAGGATGAAATGGCTAAAAGTATTATATATGACAAAACATTTAGAAGACAAGTTTATGAACATTCTCACAACAAAGAACTAATAATGAGATGTGAATAATAAATACTATCATTTTATTATTAAACATATATATGCAAAACAATAAACTGTACCTCATATATATGCACAATGACAATGTGTCAATTAAAAATATAGACAAAGACTTAACTATAAAATCTAACTATTAAACTCCTAGAAGCATACATAAGGGGAAGCTTCTTGACAACTGGCCTTTGAAATTATTTCTCAGACACAACATCAAAAGATTAGGCAACAAAAGCAACAATGTGCACATGTTACTCATTAGTGTATCCACAATATCTCAAACATATTCAGAGAAAAACATGGAACAGATATTTGAACATTTATGTACATTGCACCATTATTCACTAAAGACAATACTTGGAAGCAAAACAAATATCTCTTTATTAATTAGTAGATAAATAAAATGTGGCATATACACACAACAAAATATTTTGTAGCCGTAAAAAAGACATCTTGAGACATCATTGTAAGGACATGCCTGACGATATTATATTAAGTAAAATAATACAGCCAAAAATAAACAGACACAGTATTATTATAGTCATACAAGATATAAAATTGTTGGCTTGGTGCCGGTAGCACAGTGATTATGGTGCCACTCACATACAGAGAGGCTGGCAGGTTTGAACCCATAGGGCCAGCTAAGCAACAATGAAAACTACAACAGAAAAATGTCTGGGCTTTGTCACAAGTGCCTGTAGTCCCATCTATTTGGGAGGCTGAGACAAGAGAATTGCTTAAGCCCAATAGTTTGAGGTTGCTGTGAGGTGTGACACCACGACACTCTACTGAGGGTGACATAGTGAGACTCTGTCTCAAAAAAAAAAAAAAAAAGATATAAAATTGTCCAACTCAAAGAAAGAGAGAGTAAATGTTCTTCAGGAGAGAGGTAGAAAAGAAAATTTGTTTTATAGTCAGGATTATATTTATAAAATATAAAAGATCTAGAAATCTATTGACAATTATGTTCAAGGGCTTAATAAAACTAAAAAGTGTACTCAAAAATGTTTGATGCCAATTTTATATATATATATTTTTTTCTTTTTTTTTGAAGAGACAGAGTCTCACTTTATTACCCTCAGTAGAGTGCCATGGCATCACACAGCTCACAGCAATCTCTAATTCCTGGGCTTAGGTGATTCTCACCTGTAGCTGGGACTACAGGCACCTGCCACAATGCTGGGCTATTTTTTTGTTGCAGTTTGGCCAGGGCCAGGTTTGAACCCACCACCCTTGGTGTATGGGGCCAGCACCTTACCCACTAAGCCACAGGTGCTGCCTGAGAATTTTATATTTTTAAGCACAATTGAAAATGTGCTAAATTTGGCTTAGCACCAGTAGCATAGTGGTTACAGCACCAGCCACATACACTGAGGCTGGTGGGTTGGAACCTGGCCTGTGCTAACTAAACAACAGCAACTGCAACAAAAAATAGCTGGGTTTTGTGGTGGGCACTTGGGTGGCGGAGGCAAGAGAATCACTTAAGCCCAGGAATTGGAAGTTGCTGTGAGCTGTGACACCACAGCACCCTACTGAGGGTGATAAAGTGAGACTGTCTCTACAAAAAAAGAAAAAGTGCTAAATTTGCTTGCCTAAAAGAGATAACTTAAAAACTTTTCAAAAATTACCTTCAAATTAAAACTTTGTTTCTCTCCCAAAATAAGATAGATTCAAACAATAAATACTTGTTAATTTAAGCCTATTTTCTTCATTGCTCACCTAGATAGGATAAAAAAGTCATTAAATACAAACACACACACACACACACAGAGATTAGATTATAAATAATTATGGACAATGAAGATCCTAAACATGCATGGGCAATATTTATAAAAGAAAAACATCACAGATACTTTTACAAGCAATTAACATACCTAATGCATATATAAATCATATACTACATCATCCTAAAGTGTACAGAGTTACTATTTCCATTCAATTGTTAATATTCAGGTTTAAATAAAAAAATACAATTAACTCACCTGGTAAAACATATAGTTAAAAAAAGAAACAAAATAACAGGAATATGAAGACAGTAAGAGAAATTTTGATAAATAAAATACAAAAGAACATAACAATTAAAAATTATTCTTTAGCAATAGAATGACACACCATCTCAAAAACTACATTTGATATCTACTATTTTTAATTTTGTGCACCCATGAATATTGGTGCAATTGTAACAAAAATATAGCAACAATAATAGAACCCTGGGAAACTAAGAAAAGCTTGACTTTACAAATGAAAAAAATAACACAAATGGGTTAGTGTCTGGGGCTCACTGGATGGGGCCCCGGCCCCATATACCGAGGGTGGTAGGTTCAAACCCAGCCCCTCCCAAACTGCAACAAAAAAATAGCCAGGCGTTGTAGCAAGTGCCTATAGTCCCAGCTACTTGGGAGACTGAGGCAAGAGAATCGCCTAAGCCCAAGGAGTTGGAGGTTGCTACGAGCTGTGACACAACAGCATTCTACTGAAGGTTAATAAGTGAAACTCTGTCTCAAAAAAAGAAAATAATAATATGAATGTTGTAAAATATGGTGTGATATAAAAAGTAAATATTAAGGATTAATTTATATCATTTAAATATAGGCTGAGAAAAATTGACATAAATTTTAGTGATCCCTTATTGCCTGAAATAAACTTGAACTTACAACCATTTTAATAAATGAGGGGCTCACTAGTAATGTAATTTGCTTCTTATGTGACATGTCATGTAAAAGTTTATTTCACAACTTTTTAATCTATGATCCATATACAAATTTTACATGCAACATTTCAGAAAGTGAAACATATAGGAGAGTAACGGAAGGAAGATTACAGAATAGGTCTCCCACTCATATTCTCCACAACGTACTGTGACAGCCAAGCCCAAATGAAGCAGCTTTTATGGGAGTTTTGGGATTTAAGTCAGTGTTTCTGAAACCCTAGTAGAGACCAAGATTGGAAAGGATGATTTTGTGAGAGCTGGAACATGACCCAGTAGTAGACTTTCCAATAAGAGTTCTGGCAACAGAATAAAAATGACCATATTGTACTACAGACTCAGCTATAGCTTATGTGACTGGCACTGTCACTAGCACCATCTGCCAAGATACATAGGAGAATTCATACCCATGTGAGTTGTAGGTAACAGGCATGCAGACCTTGGTCCTGTCCTTAGCTGCTGAATCAACCTAAAACATCTTTTTCATCTCTCAGCCATGGTATGAAAAAAATCCTGCCCACACAGGAAGAAACATCCATCTTTGTTTCCGAATGAAGAACCACCACAATTTATCTGAAAGGTGACCTCAAGTTGGCACTATAACCTGGCCTTGGTCACAGTCCAGGACCAATTTTGCTCAATTTGAGATACGTCTGGAAGCACACATATATGTGTCCATGGAGTCAAGCCTGCTAACCACAATCTTACTGTGAATCTTATAATTGCCTGTTAACAACCTCCAGTTGCTATCAGTCAGGATCTAGAAGCAATCCTGCTACCCTAAAACTTGGAAGGAAAATATTACATAGACCCAGTGACAGATCTAAAGACATTTTTCATAGGCTGAATGTGGTGGCTCACACTTGTCATCCTGGAACTCTGAGATGCCAACCTGGGAGGATCTCTTGAGCTCAAGTGTTTGAGACAATCCTAAGCAAGGTTGAGACCCCATTTCTACTAAAAATAGAGAAATTAGCCAACAATTCTGGTGGGTACTTGTAGTCCCAGCCTCACAGGAGGTTGAGACAGGAGGATCGCTTGAACCCACAAGTTTGAGGTTGCTGTGAGGTAGGCAACAGACTGAGACTGGCTCATAAAAATAAAAGGCCGTTCTCACAACTGTGTATCTGGCAGCAGTCCTATATATCAGTTCCAGACCTCTCTGCTATAATCATGGGTCAGTCTGGCCCATTCAACAACCTCTCCAATTAGTGAACACCTATCCATATTCATTGTATCAGTGCTGCATTTGCACAAACAACTGCATTTCTTAATTTCAACACAAGTAGTAATGATCAGTATGTTTAAAAAAATTCAACTTCCCAGGGAATAGTCTGGATTCACAACCATCTGATCCATGATAACAATAAAACCCACTGTATTCCCAAACAACAGCCATATTGCTTGGCTTCAACCTTACTCGACAGCAATCTCAGAAAAAATCTCATCAGCCCAGGCACCAAATAGAAGAAACCTCTCTAGAATGACTGGATAAGGTATTTGCTCCTCAGATCAAAACGCTAGGTATCTAGGCCATAAAGCATCAAGCAGATATGATCACTAATAAAAGATACAAATAAAGCTCCATTAATTAATTCCAAAGCAATTAGATCCAAAACCTGGCTGAAAATGAATTTATCTAAGAGATTAAAAAAAAAACAAGATAACAAAAAACATAAAACAATGCATAAACAAAATAAGAATTTTAATAGAGAAATGATAAAATAGAAAAGAACACGACAAGCACTACTGATGAAGTATACAATGTCAAACTGGAAATGTAATGGCATCATAGGAGACTCAGTTATTCAGAATAAAAATTCATCAAATGCAAAGACAAGGCCATTTGAAGGTACCCAATTACAGAGAAAAAAAGAAAGAGTAAAGAAAATACATGTGTCTGACAGTGCATTATTAAGTGAAGAACTTTATGCATTTTTGATTTTCAAAGGAGGAATAAAAAGATAAAAAGTTATCTAAAAATATATTTCTAGAAATACCCCCAAATCTGGAAAAACCACATGGACATAGAGTTTTATTAAAATCAAAATATCTAAAGTGGCCAGGCGCTGTGGGCTCATGCCTGTAATCCTAGCACTCTGGGAGGCAGAGGTGGATGGATTGCCTGAGATCACAGGTTCAAGACCAGCCTGAGCCAGAGCAAGACTTCATCTCTAAAAAACACAGCCAGGCATTGTGGTCAGCGCCTGTAGTCCCAGGTACCTGGGAAGCTGAGGCAAGAGAATAACTTGAGCCCATGAGTTTGAGGTTGCTGTGAGCTATGATGCCACAGCACTCTACCAAGGGCAACAAAGTGAGACTCTATTTCAAAAAAAAAAATATATATATATATATATATATATATATTTATGTACACACACACACACACATATATCTAAAGCAAGAAGAACCCAATAAAGATTGTCCAGGATACATTTTAACTGGAAAAAAGGCAAAGAGAAATGAGAAAGGTTTTTTTTTTTTTTTTTTTTTTGAGAAAGTCTTACTCTTTCACCCTGTGTAAAGTGCTATAAAATCCTGGCTCACAGCAACCCAAAACTCCTGATCTTCTTGCTTCAGCCTCCCAGGTAGCTGAGACTACAGGTGCCTGCCACACTGCTCAGCTAGTTTTTCTATTTTTAATAGAGTCAGGGCCTTGCTCTTAACCAATTTGGTCTTAAGCTCCTGAGTTCAGCCTCCAAGAGTGTTAAATTATAGGCATGAGTCACCACACACTGCATAAAGTGGGAATTTTAAAATCAACAAGAGACAACAGTCATTACAAATATTTGTAGGCAAAAATCTTGCAGGTGAGATGGAAGTGAAACTGTATGCTTAACATGATAAAGAAAAAAAAAAAGCTGGGTGGTGCCTATGGCTCAAAGGAGTAGGGTGCCAGCCCCATATACCAGAGGTGGTAAGTTCAAACGCAGCCCAGCAAAAAAAAAAAAAAAAAGCTCCATCAACTGAAAGGACTATATCTGACAAATCTGACCTTCAGAAATGAAGAAGAGAAGAGTTTTAAGACATTCTTACAGAAAGAAAAGTAAAAATTAATCACTACTATATATGCTGAAATTCTTCAAAATAAAAGGGTGTAATACTAACAATATGAAAACAAAGAAGTGTGAATTTCACTGGAAACACTAAGTACAAACAGAAATACTGAACACTCTAATATTGTAATGGTGGTGCATAAGTCATTTTTAACTCTAGGATAAAAGTTATAAAATAAAACTATTAAAATGAAGATAGTTCAAATAATTTATTAATGGATACATAATACAAAACTTTGTGAAGTGTAACATAAATAGTATAAAATGTGTGGAGAGGGTAAATTTGTTAATTTTTTTCTAAGCACAGAAATTAAATTGTTATCTTAAGCTAGACTATAATAAAAAAAAATGCATGTAAATCTTCTGATATACACTAGAAAAATAACTGTAGTATATACAGAAAAGACAGAATCAAAGCATATATCAGTGACAAAAACAATTCCAAAAAGTGAAAAAAAAAAGAGAATAGAGTATTATTAAAGAAACAATGTATTATAAAATGCATAGAGAAAACAAAATTACAATAGAAAGTCTTACCTTGGCTTGGCGCCCATGCTCAGTGGTTAGGAGACTGGCCACTTATACAAGGGCTGGTAGGTAGGCCTGCTAAACAACAATGACAACTACAACAAAAAAACAGCTGGGTGTTGTAGCAGGAGCCTGTAGTCCCAAGTACTTGGGAGGCTCAGGCAAGAGAATAGCTTAAGCCCAAGATTTTGAGTTTGCTGTGAGCTATCATGTCACATCACTCTACCAAGTTTGACAGAGTGAAACTCTGTCTCAAAAAAAAAAAAAAAAAGGCTCAGTGTCAGTAGCTCAGTGGCTAGGGTGCCAGCCACATACACTGAAGCTGGTGAATTTGAACCTGGCCTCAGCCTGCCAAACAAAAATAATAACAACAACAAAAAATAGCCAGACACTGTGGTGAGCACCTGCAGTCCCAGCTACATGGAAGGGTAAAACAAGAGAATCACTTAAGCCCAAGTACTTGAGGTTGCTGTGAGTTGTGACACCACAACACTCTACCAAGGGTGACAAGGTCTCAAAAAGAAAAAAAATAAATGAATACATAATAAAAATGTAAGAAAATAGAATGAGGCCTTTAAAATCTGATTAGACTACGAGGGCAAAGTGAGGGCATTAGGGTTTGATTTTTTATTGAATGAGTGTGTTAGTTATCATGAGCATAGTTCTATTATTTAAAAAACAAACAAACAGAAAACAGCTTTATCTCATCCACATCCTTGCTCTCCATCAGTTCTTTGTTCTTCCTTCACATTATGTTGCAGCAAAAAGGAATTTTCCAGATACCAGTATCATGGTCTTACTCTGACCAGCCTCCAAAATTACAAGTCAAATAAACTTCTATTCTTTATAATTTACCCAATCTTTAGTATTCTGTCATAGCAGCTGAAACTGGAATAAAACAGAGATGAATGTATTTAAAAAAAACTAATACTATCCTGCTTATAAGTAATTCACTTTTAAGGACAAATAGGCAAAAAGTGAAATAACTGAAATGAAAATGTGATGCTAATTTTCAACAAGAGTGCAGGGGTAATTATAACTTATATAGCACAAAATACCCTTCTACAAAAAAAATTGTCAAAAAAGTAAAAATCATTTACTATTTATTAACAAAGAGGTGAATTTATCAAGAGGCTATATGATTAAACACACATATGTAAAAAATACTAAAACTTCTAAACACATAAAATGAACATTAGCAGAATTGTAGGAAAAATAGAAAGAAATGCAATAATCAAAGGAGATTTCACTGCCCAACTTAAAACAATAGATAGATCATTTTGACAGAAAACTACCAGTGTGCACTTATAAAACACTATAGACTAATGAGACCTAACAAACACATGTATCACATTTCACTCAACATATATACACCCCAATAAGATAAAAATCATGAAGTAGAAATACTAAATGGACCAATACTAAGGAAAAATCTTGAAGCAGTAATTAAAAATCTTCCAACAAAGTGAAGCACAAGAGGGATGACTTCTTCACAGATAAATTCTATCAAGCATTGAAAGAAGAAATAAACAATCATTCCCAAACACCCAGAAAACTGAAGGGAGGAGACACATCCAAACTTATTTTATGAGACTACCATTATCCTCATACTGAAGCCATATCAAGACACTATAACGGCTCGGCGCCTGTGGCTCAATCGGCTAAGGCGCCAGCCACATACACCTAAGGTGGCGGTTCGAATCCCCAGCCCGGCCAACCAAACAACAATGATGGCTGCAACCAAAAAATGGCCGGGCGTTGTGGCGGGCGCCTGTGGTCCCAGCTACTTGGGAGGCGGAGGCAGGAGACTCGCTTGAGCCCAGGAGTTGGAGGTTGCTATGAGCTGTGATGCCATGGGACTCTACCCAAGGGGACAGCTTGAGGCTCCGTCTCAATTAAAAAAAAAAACAAAACAAACATGTGGTCATAACCTATAATTGTTTTCTAATAAAATTAGTGCCACTTACAATGATTATAAAATCAAAAACTTTAATAAAAATTGTTAGAAAATATTAAACTATATTCTGTAAGGGTCAGTCTTAACTAATCCCCATTCTCTCAAACAGGAGTGGTTTTTTAAAATACAGTTTTATATAAAGCATAAACACCGCACAGCTTGTATCACCCAGGACAACGTGTTACCAAGTGTATTTCCATATGCACTGAATTCTAACAAAATAATTACCGCTGTGGGGAAAGCGTGACTGGCACATCAGAGGCTTGGTATCCTGTGTTGCCACCGTCATTTCTTAGGTCCTCAAATAGTATTAAAAGGCTCACAAAATCTACCTAAATCTGCATTTACCATATCCTTTCATTGGCCACATCCGTAACTATTTCCCTGCGTGTACTGGAAACAAAAGCCTACGATAAAATTAAGTCTTGTAATAAAATCGAAGGGCAAAACTTTAAAAATTAATAGTGATCAGCAAAACACATACTGAATTTGGTGGACACACTTTCTCTACCAAGGGTGCAGCAGAACGTATTTGGTTCTGTGATGGTCTGCTGCTCGTTTATCAATGCTGCCCTTTCTTTTTAGGAGACAGGGTCTCACTCAGTAGCATCATCACAGCTCACTGAAGCTCAAACTT
Organism: Galagoides demidoff; assembly: GCA_963574575.1. Lineage (NCBI taxonomy): Eukaryota > Metazoa > Chordata > Mammalia > Primates > Galagidae > Galagoides > Galagoides demidoff. Next base: position 17,647 of record CAUYQV010074005.1, on the reverse strand, counting down.
CCGGGCTCCAGCGATCCTCCTGCCTCAATCTCCTGAGTGGCTGGAACTAAGGCATGAGCCAACCACCAGGTCTAGCAACTTTTTTGTTTTTTGTAGAGGCAGCCTCACTGTGTTCCTCAGAGCAGTCCTGAACTCTTGACAAGCAATCCTCCTGACTCAGCCTCCCAAAGTACTGGTATTACAGGCATGAGCCACTGCCCCAGTCTGTGTGCTGTTACTACCCCTGGGTAATGTTTCATATTTTTGGTAGAGATGGGGTCTCCCTATGTTGCCCAGGCTGGTCTCAAACCCCTGGCCACAAGTGATCCTTCCGCCTTGGTCTCCAAAAGTGCTTGTCTTAGACACGTGCTTCTCAATGGTAATGTGAAATGAGTTTGGGGAGTCACTCTCGTGTGGGCTTCCAGCATGTGATCCCCGTCTACAATGGCCAGGCCAGCCCTGCTTCCTGCCCGCTTCTCTCCTGAGTCTGCCTAGTCACTGCAGAAAGTCAGGAAGTCAATCACCCCACAGGCATCAACTTCAATTCAGGAGCAGGCAGAGCAGCGAGGTTTGAAAGTGCCTCAAGCAGAGCCCAGAGTCCTCTGATCCTTTACAATCTCAAACTCTCCAATTGTGTGTCAGAGCAGCCACCTAGGAACCAGGTCAATTACTTGGGTACTGCTGACTTCTCCTCCTCTCCACCCCTGGGGTTCAGGCTCTTTTCCCAGCACTCACTCGGGGCTGTCGTCAGCCCTTTCCCCTCAGCTTCACGGGCCCAACATTTGCTTTATTCTAAGTCTTCTCCCCTCCGGGTTCCTATGGGGAAAATAAAAGATTTGCGAGGAAAAAAGGAGAAAAAAATGAAATGAAGTGAAAATTCAAGAGGTTCTTGCTTTAAGTCACTATTTTAAAACACACATGGCTTCGTTATTTTCAGAAGAACCAGGCATTAAATTATGAGGTGCATGGCCAAAATAAATTTTAAAAACACACACAGATACATCTGCACACAGGAAGCCCGCGTGCACGCCGGCACCCCGTAACAGGCGGGCCTCTGACTCAGGGGAATCCCTTTTCTCCTCCCGTTGCTTATTTCTAACTACACTGCTCTTCTCTAACCACATAATTACTTCTCACTCTCCATTTGTCAGATGTGAAATAGGAGAAAGAACATTGACCTTGGACACCGGACACCTGACTTCAGAAACAAAGGCACCGGAGCTTTGTTTACAAATCTGTAAACTAAAGGTCGTCCCCCCAGCAAACCCTTCCAGCTCCCCTCACTAAGAGGAGGCTCAAAGGAGATAATGTGTGTAAGGACATCAAAGAACCCGAGGTACCAGCAGGGTTAAAATCTGCCTGGAGTCCAAGAAAATGCCCTGAAGCACTCAAGTCAGCAGTAAGGGATCCAAAGTTTCCCTCGGCTTTAACAGATCTAAGCAGAAGTGCAAGCCCACTAACTTCTACAGTTTTGGAGAGAACTTTAATCAATTGTGTTTCTGGTTTAAACACGGACAAACAGGCCGGGCATGGTGGCTCCTGCCTGTAATTTCAGCACTCTTGAGAGGTTGAGGCAGTGGATTACTTGAGCTCAGGAGTTGGGAGACCCGCCTGAGCAAGAGTGAGACCGCATCTCTACGGAAAAAAATAGAAAAACTAGCGAGGTGTTGTGGCGGGCACCGGTAGGTAGTCCCAGCTACTCGGGAAGCTGGGGCAAGAGGAACTCTGGAGCCCCCCAAAAGTTTGAGGCTGCTGTGAGCTATAAGCCATAGCATTCTACGCCAGGTGACACAGTGAGAGACTGTCACAAACAAACAAACATGGACAAACAGGTGAGAGCTTGAGAGGCGGCCGGGAAGGCAGCACGCAGTCATGGGTGACAGTGTCCTCAGAGTCAACTGGAAGGAACCAGAATGTATTAGCAACATTGTATTCTTCCCCAGAATGGGACTCTGGTCCCTGGTGCTTAAAGGAAGGAGAAGAACTTACTTGTGAATCACTGGGGAACTCTATTCTGACCTGTCAGGGATACTGGACAATGATTATAATCAAAAAACAGAAAACACCAAATGCTTGGGAAGGTGCAGAGAAACAAGAACCCTCCTACACTGCCTGTGGGAATGTGAAATGGTTCAGCCACCATACAAAACAGGATGGCGGTTTCTCAGAAAGTTAAACACAGGATTACCACATGATCCAGCGATTCCATGCCTAAATATATATCCAAAAGAAGCAAAAATAGAAATTCAAGCTGATACTTGAACACAAAAATTCATAGCAGCATTATTCATAAAAGCCAGAAATAAGCCAAATGTCCATCAAGAAATGAATGGATAAACAGAATGGGGTATAGATCTAGACGATGCAATATTACTCAGTCTGTTAAAAGGGAACAAAATTCTAATACATGCTTCAACATGGATGAACTTGAAAACATTATGCTAAGCTAAATAAGACAGCCACAATAGATCAAATATTATATGATCCTACTCAGACAAGGAACCTAAAACAGGCAAACTATAAAGACAAAACAGAACTGAGTTTACCAGGTGCTGGAGAAAGGGGGAAAGGAGAATCAGTATTTAGTGGGTACAGAGCTTCTGTTTGGGATAATGAAGGTCTGTATAAGAATGTATACTTAATGTCAGTAAACTGTACACTTAAAAATGGTTATAACAGGCTCGGTGCCTGTGGCTCAAGTGGCTAAGGCGCCAGCCACATACACCTAAGGTGGTGGGTTCAAATCCAGCCCGGACCCACCAAACAACGACGGCTGCAACCAAAAAATAGCCGGGCATTGTGGCGGTCGCCTGTGGTCCCAGCTACTTGGGAGGCTGAGGCAGGAGACTCGCTTGAGCCCAGGAGTTGGAGGTTGCTGTGAGCTGTGAAGCCACAACACTCTACCCACGGGGATAGCTTGAGGCTCTGTCTCAAAAAAAAAAAAAATGATTATAACAGGCTGGCATGGTGGCTCACGCCTGTAATCCTAGCACACTGGGGAGCTGAAGTGGGAGGATCCATTGAACTCAGGAGTTTGAAACCAGTCTGAGCAAGAGTGGGACCCCATCTTTACTAAAAAATAGAAAAAGTTAGCTGGGCATTGTGATGGGCGCCTATAGTCTCAGCTATTTGGGAAGCTGAGGCAGGAGGATGGCTTGAACCCAGGGGTTTGAGGTCTGTCAGATGGGCTGACTCTATTTCAAAAGGTTAAATTACTTCTTTTGGCGAAGATCAAGTTTAAAATAGCAAATTTTATGCTATGTGTCTTTTAATACAACAAAAACTTAAGTGATTAAAACAGTATTTTTATATTAATGTATTGTACAACAAATTTTTTAACATTAAAAAGGGGAGAGAGAAAAAAAACAGTCTTTGTGATCTCCCAGATATGTATATAACAAAATTCCTCTTGTAGAGCTTAAAAACGGAAGTCTGCAACTTCTAACAAACCTGATGTTAGATCCAAGGTGAACAAGCTCCTGGTTCTTAATGTTTTATACTGAACAAAGAATAAATTACAGTGCGAAACCGATGCCCTTTGCAGCTCCTCAAAAAAGCTAAACACAGAATGATCACAGAGCCTAGCAAGTCTGCTCCTAGAATTTGTCCAACAAAAATTAAAATACACGCCCACACAAACCCTTGTTCAGGGTGTCTGATCTTTTTTCTCTCTGCTGCAAATTGAAAGAAGGTGCGTGTGTTGAACCACACATTAAATATACAAACATTAACAAAAGCTGATGAGCCAAAAAAAAAAAAGTCCATGTATACACTTCACAATATCCACACCACAGATAAGCAAAACAGACCTCAAATAATCAGCACGCGGCCCCCGGGCCACAGGTTGGACACCCCCAAAGCGTACACGCCTTCTAGCAGCTTCATTCTGAACAGTCCCACAGCGGAAACAACCTAATGTCCTTCAATGCCAAAACACACATGGACAGAGACACCGCCCGAAGACACGCGTGTCGGGTCAGTTTGGCCATCTTCAAGGGTTCTTTCCCATGTGAGATTCACAGAGTCCCCTTTCTCAGTAACAGCTTCCCACCAAAGTCACTTGATTGTCACAGTGGCACTGACCTCCCTGCTCTGAGTGCTTTCCACACACCCCGGCCTGACCCCAAATATTCATAAAATGAGTTTCATTTACTGTTGCTGAGGACCGTAATGTAGAAAGCAGGGTAATTTTTTCTTTTTCTTTTTTGAGCCACACAAAAAGCTTCCAGATAAATCGATCTTACATTGCAAAGCTTTTGCTTTCCTTGACTCGGTGGCGATCTCCAAATATGTTTGCCGGCTCAGCAGGAGCAAGAGGCAGGAAGCATACAGGTCACAGGAAGACAGGAGAGCAAAACACTCCAGGAGAGTCGCAGAGGAAATATTTACTTTAACACAGAGAATCCAAAAGGGGGACTCCCGCAAGGAGCTGGCAGCCGCGAATCTGTTCCGACTTACAGAGACATTTAATCAATTAGAGAAAATCTCTTAACTGGCACTTAAGTCACTAACATACTTATCATTTCCATCTACCTGACTTTCGGACCAAAAGGTTATGATGTTATTTAAAACGTCACAGCTTCCAGAGGATGGAGTTTCATTTCTAAAAGACGGTACAACATTCTAAGAGCCACACTAGTGGAGTAAGAAGCTCTGACCAAGACGCAGAGCACGGGCAGATTGTTAAACTTTCTCTTGCTTCCGTTTCCACGTGTGTAAATGAGACGTAATATACACATCAAGCTCAACCCCCGGCACATAGGAGACCCTCAACTTAAGGTGGTCGGGTTTATTTCAATTACTCCTGGACAATGAGCCTCCCTGGCCAGCTGTCAATTACTCAACACCCAGTCCCATAACACCACTGCTGTCCCCAGAGAATGAATGTGTGCTTGCCATGATGTGCCCTCAGCCACCCCCAGAATAAAGTCTGCTGGTACATAAGCAACTAGTTATCTGATGAGACACAGAGAAAAAGCAAGGGAAGAACAAAGCACCTTACTCCCACTGCAGTTACTCACAAGGGCTCTGGGATGGAGAGAAAACTTCCTGTTTTAGTTTACACATACCATCGTTTTTTGTCTGACTTGTTGACATCACTTATTTCTCTCGTTTACAAATGCTAAGTTTCAATAAACACCGAAAAACCTTTGCTTTAAAATATAAAACCACTGACCAGGTACTGCACGTCCATTTCTATGAACCTTGTGTTGCGTGCAGCTCACTTGCTGAGGCTCCGATGGAATGAAATGAAAACCACAGTCGATCACCCCATCGGTGGACAAAAGTGAAGAGGGGACCTCAGACGGCACGAGGAGCACAGGTGGAGATCTCAGACCCTGCCTTTCAAGAGGGAAACCATCCACTCCTCTCTCTTCCAGATAGCAAGCAACACTCCAACACCCCCCCCCCATGTTTAAAACAAGTGGAGGGACGTTTACTGTACAATCCTTTCCAAAGCAGCTGCTCAAAAGGACGTGCTCACGCAACAAGAAAATCGAGGCGTCTGTCCGGACTCGTGAATCCTCCCTGACTACAGCGCTACAGACTCCAGCCCTGGGAGCTGCCAGCTGCTGCCTAAATACTATTTTCCAACATCTTCTGAAGGCTAGTAGTTATTCAAATAGATTTTTAAAAGAAAATGAATACAAAATATTGTAATTATTAGAAGATTATTATAATTAGACGTTCTGTTCTTGCCTTTGATGGAAGGAGCAAAGCGGCTGTAACGGTTACAAAGAGCACGAGGTGCCCTCCTCTGCTGCTCCTGGAGGTTACAGTGATTTGGAGAGTGGGGACCTTGCCCGTCCCGGTCTTCCGATTCCGGCTCTCACAGTGCTCATCCTCTCATCCCACTCGCACAGTCAAAGGAGATTTCCACCTCTCGGATGCCCAAACTCTCCTCCAGGTAGGACGATACACCAATGTTACAAAATAAGTTAGAATCATTGGGTTCCCCTCCCCTCTAGGACAGGTAAGTGAAAATTTAGTTTACAGAAGTACAGAGGAGGAAAAAAAGGAAACAGAAAGACTTGGAAAATCCACTCCTCAGATACCTCTGGGTTCTCAGAAAACTTCCGATCATCTACTTAAAGGTAGCCTTTTCACTTTGAATGCAATCTACGATTTTTAAAACTTGCACATTACACTTCCTTCTGCTACCAGACCAATGACAGCTCAACATAAGACACACCGTTCATCAGTCTATCAACAGCACCCGTGGCGTTAATCAGGACTTTTTTTACTGTATAAATAGAGTAACACGAGTACAAGAACACAGGTTTACAACTCGTTCCTTCTCAAAAAAAAGAGCAAGAGAGAGGACAGCAATTTGCACTTAAAGCCTGACAAATTAGTATTAATTTCTGACACCTAAGAATGAGATCAGCTCCACTGCACACTCCCCTCCACGAATGTAACATCAAAGGCCTTATAAAATTTATTACACAAGGTCCCCAACTTGTGTGCACTCAATGTTTCCAAACGGACATGATCACCACTGCCCTACACTTAGCCTCTTAATACAATCTTTACAAGTTATCCGATTTTAAAAAACTGATAACTGAAAAAAATCTCACAATTGAAACAAACCTGGCTAATTAATCCCATTGACCAACATATGTCTAAATCATCCAAGGATTAGCTGAGTCAAGTGGTACCTCACATAGTAAATGATAAAAGATCTGCTAAGTTCACTATGTAAAGAATAAAGTCCCATAAAAGGAAAACTTAAGCATGATATTGATACATGGAAGGAGAAAAAAGCAGTTTCAAATGTACTGACAAAAAGTGGTGGTTTTACCAAAATATTCTTTTATTTATGAAATCAACGTATATAATATTTTCTAGTATTTTAAGTTTTCATTATTATGGGTACATAATAGTTGCACATCTTTATATTGGACATGTCATTTTATTTTTTGAGACAGAGTCTCACTCTCTGCCCTGGTGTCATCAGGGCTCACAGCAAACTCAGTTCTTGGGCAAGTGATCCTCTTGCTTCAGCCTCCTGAGTAGCTGCGGGCGCGCAGCCATAACACCCAGCTAGTTTTCTATCAGGGTTTTGCTCTTGCTCAGGCTGGTCTTGAACTACTGAGCTTGATTAAGCAACCCGCCAGCCTCGGCCTCCCAGAGTGTTAGGATTACAGGCAGGAGCCGGCTGCACATGGTATTTTGACACAGGCCTAGAATGTGAATTAATCAACTCAGAGTCAGGGGGGTGTTTATCATCTCCGGCATTTAACATTTCTTTGTGTTAGGAACATGACAATTCTTTGTGTTAGGTACCACTTGACTCAGCTAATCCTTGGATGATTTAGACATATGTTGGTCAATGGGATTAATTATTAGCCAGGTTTGTTTCAATTGTGAAACAATTGTCATTTTACAGTATACCCTAAACTTATTGTTGATTATAGTCACTTTCTTGTGCTATCAAATATTCTTCATTCTACCTAACTGTATTTTTGCCTCCTTTAACCATCCCCACTTTATGCGCCCCCACCCTCTACCCATCCCAGCCTCTGGTGACCACCATTCTACTGTCTTCACAGGATGGCTGTTTTAAATATTTAGCTCCCACACATGAGTGAGAGCCCGTGAGATTTGTCCTTCTACGCTGGGCTTATTGCTCTTTACACGGTCTCCAGTTCCATCCAGGCTATTGCAAAAGGCAGGACGCCATTTTTTGTGAATTCCTACGTGTGTGTCCCCACAATTTCTTCACCCGTTCATCCACTAATGGACGCTGAGGTTGATTCCGCGTCTTGGCTGCTATGACTGGTGCCACAGTAAACAAGGCTGTGGTGCCCTAAATTCCCCTCCCAGGGACACACCCCCAGCGGTGGCATTTCTGGGTCCTGCAGCAGCTCTACTGTTAGTTTTCTGAGAACCTCCACGCTGTGCTCCATGCCAGTTGCACCAATTTACAATTCCCACCAAAGCAAAGGAGGGATCCCCACTCTCCACATCCCTCCCACCTTTCATTATTGCCTGATAAAAGCTATTTTAACTGGGGTATTTCATTGTAGTTTTGATCTACATGTCTCTGATGACTAATGATGCTGAGGTTTTCTTGTTTGTTTTTTGTTTTTTGTAGTTTTTGGCCAGGGCCAGGTTTGATCTCGCCACCCCTGGTATATGGGGCCGGCGCCCTACTCCTTTGAGCCACATGCGCCACCCTGATGCTAAGTATTTTTTCACATACCTGTTAGCCACTTGTCTTCTTTTGAAAAATATCTATTCAGATCCTTTACCCATTTTTTATCAAACTATTTGATTTTTTCCTGCTGAGCTATTAGAGCTCCTTACATATTCCAGTTATTAATCCCTTGCCAGACAGGTAGTTTGCAAATCTTTTCTCCCGTTCTATTGGTTATCTCTTTACTCTGTTGACAGTTTCCTTTGCTGTGCTACTTCTTAAATTATATCAAGCCAAATTTTACATCAAGTTTGTTCCCTAAATGTTAAGATACTGCCCCGCAGCACCTCCCACACCCCAAATTCAAGCCAGCAAGAAGGATGAGGTTGGCCCCCAATCACACTGTACCCAACACATTGGCACATCTCCGTAAAACAGAACTATCCTTCTCAAAGAAAACCCCCCACAAAGCCACTAAGTCAGAGCAAGAGGCCTCCTCTGGCCATTTTCCTGGGGACAATTTTTAGGTAGCTGGGCAGAGTCTGGCACCCTGGCAGCAAGATGTTCCTGCTGGCCGAGCAACAGAGTCCAGCTGCAGGGCTGACAGCCACTTCCAACGCTGAGAGAAGGCACAGAGGAGAGGGCTTCTCCCACAGAGGGGACCACACGCGAGGCCAGCACGACACCAGCGTCCTCTCCTCCAGCCTGTAAACTTGCTGCCAGGGAGGCAGACTTCCCATTCTAAAGACGGGAAACGAAGGATCAAAGAACTCAGTATTATTTGCTCCAAAGCCTGAAGCTGGCCTCAAACTCCTGAACTCAAGCGATTCACCTGCCTCAGCCTCCCAGAGTGCTGGGATTACAGGTGTGAGCCGCTGTGTGGGCCTGAGAGGTTTGTCTTTGCCCAAAGGAGTTAAGTTGGACAAAAATAAGAAGCTTCTAGCTGCAGAAGGTCCATTCCAAGGTGAACAACTGTCACAAAAGTTAACAGATGCCTCCTTCAGAAAAAGCAAGTCACTGATCATTAACAGGTCAGTTAACTTCTGGCCAAAGAGTCTGGGGTATATTCTATGCCCAGAGGAACCATCGAAGGTCTCTGATCTGATAGAAACAAGTTCATGGTACTAAGACCGGTCTGTAAGGTTTGGAGAGGGTGTGAAAGGCTGGTTAGCGTCTTCAGGGAGGGGATGGTGCAAGGCTGCTGCGTACAAAACCACTCACACTCAGTATTTCCCTCACTGACTACAGAACTGAGAACTTTTTCAGTCAAAAGCTACTATAATGATAGTATTTCACAATAAAATATTTTTCTTAAAAGCTCATATACACATTTTTAGATTTCATTGGTTTTAGATAATGCTCTCAGAGAGACTATTTCAAATGACAGACAGGCTTACCTAATTTTATTCTTAAATAGGTGGTCTTCTTATACAAGCACGGTCAACATGTAAATAGATTACAAAGTGAATATAGTTTTCCACCAGCCATTTACAATGAGAACAATTATTTAATAGGTACATAATTATAATTGTTTCAACGCTGTTAAACTTTTTTTTGAGGACGAGTCAGGTGCAACAGCGAGAATAGGGGCAGAGTAGAACAAGCAGTTTCAGCTCTAACTGTGAATAGTCAAAGGAGAAACTCAATGCCTGGGACCCCAGGGCACCGCTACACCTTTATTTGGAGAATTCACGGTAAGCAAAAGAGGAACGGATGACAATTACATTCAAGAGGAAGCTTGGCCAGGGAGACCCTTACTGATGCTGAGCCCAGTTTTTAATGGGGTCCAGGGACAAAAGCTGTTGATTAGAACCTCACGCTTAGGAAGCACTTGCTTCATGCGTCAAGCACTGTCCTGAAACTTCACACGTATTAACTTTCAGTTCTCAAAACAATCCTGTAAGGTAGTAACATCGTCTTTCACAAAGCTGTTCCTGATCTTTCTGTGCAAAATAAGCACAATTTTACATATGAAGTAACTGAAGAAGGGTCAGGTTAAATAACTCGCCCAAGTTAAAAGTCTGTGGCAGGGCAGAAGGGAGGACCAGGCCCCTCTGGCGCTCTTGGACTTCAGAAGGGAGCAGCAGGCCTTATTTCACCTGGCACAGGGTAGAAGGGAGAATCTGGGAGAGCACTTTTGATGAATACCACACACGTTCTTTATTGGAGTAGTTTCCAATGTAGGAACACCGGGTTTCTCTTTTTCAAACCTGTCATTACCGGTTATCACCGCGGACCAGTAACGCTAGGATTAATTCTTTACCTGAAAATGGTCACACTGTGTAGTGGAAGTAGAAGGGAGGCGGTTTAAAGCAAACAGAATTGAGAGTGACCCCAGTCTGGCCCGAGCACGAGCTACACGGGACATACTCAGCAGCAGTTTTGTGTTCTTTTAAATTGGCAACAATCCTGGGCGAGGAAGAGAAAAAGCTTCTGTTTGTTCATTTGTTGGTGTACTGAAGATGTGAGTAGGGCTGGGAAGAAATGAAAATGTCTGGGGCGGCACCTGAGGCTCAAGGAGTAGGGCGCCGCCCCCATATACTGGAGGTGGTGGGTTCAAACCCGGCCTCCGCCGAAAAAAAAGACTGCAAAAAAGAAAAGAAAAGAAAAGAAAATGTCTGGAGCATTTATTAAGTTTTTTTAATAGTGGCAAAATATGTATAACAAATGTACCACCTTCACCATTTAAGTGTACAGTTCAGTGGCATTAAGCACATTCACACAGTTGTATCGTCACCCATTTCCGTAACTCTTTCTCAAAAACTGAAACTCACACTGTACTAACAAAAACTTCCTGTTCTCCGCCCGCAGCCCCTGGCAACCGCCATTCTACCCTCTGTCTCTGAATTTTACTGACCTAGGGACCTCATGGAAGGGACTAACTGATTTCACTTAGCGCAGTGTCCTGGAGGTCACTGCATCAGAATTCCCCTCCTCTTTAAGGCTGAGTAACATGCCGTTGTATGCACAGACCACGTCTGATTTATTCATTCATCTGTCAGTGAACTCTGAGGCTGCTTCCACCTTTTGGCTATTGTGAATGATGCCACTGTAAAAATGGGGGTAACCAATTGAAACTCCACTTACAATTCTTTGGGGTAAATACCCAGAAGTAGAATTGCTGGATCATAAAATAATCCCGTAATTTAATGTTCTGAGCAATCACCATACTGCTTCCCCTACTGGCTGCATCATTCTACATTTCCACATAGTGCACAAGGAGTGGCAATTTCTCTACATACTCACCAGCACTTGGTATTTTGTTTTCTGATAGCCACCATATTAATGGGTGTGACATGCTGTCTATAGGATTTTTCTAAAAACTATTCCTCAAGGTTACACCTGTGCTAATCAAACTTAACTACAATGTTAGTGTTTATATGGTCCATAGAAGTCCCAAGACCTGCATCGATGAATGTGACTAAAAGGCCACTAATTTTTGGAGAGTCTGCTCAAGTAGGCTTATGAATTGGAAAGTCTCACAAATAAGGTTTTAAACACAGTGTGAGGATTATAACATTAACAGGAGTATTAAATTTGAGAAGCAATGTATGTGATAGCGTTTATCTGGGGCAAGCTCAGACATGGCTTTATACAATACTAACAAGTGAGGACCGTTTGCAGTCCACACAATCATACTCCCCAGCTTCAACGGACGATACCAGGGTGAGAAAGTCAAAGTCTGCACCAGACAATATAAGCAAATATAATTAAAAATGCCAGAAGTATATTAAGATCAACTAGACAAAAAATTCTCATACATAATGTATATTTGACCTCTACCACCATATACAGTCTATTAAAGTTTTTTCAGTGTACAATTCCCATATTCTAATTATAATGTGTGGTTTAATCTCTCAAGCACAATCATCTGAAGATAATATTTACTTATTATCCACACAGGTCACAGATTTTGGCTTTTAAAAAAGAAAAGAATCCTCATCGAGACCTTGTATATAGTCTCAACTGGTGGTCATATTATATAAAGGAATTTTAATTAAATAGCCTCTAAGTAAATATATGTATTTATTATTTCCATTATTAGTAACTTATTTTAAAAGCCAATTACAAATGCCAGGAAATGTAACCTAACATTCAGAATTAACAGAACAGGTATTTTAAGACAGCTGACTGTTAAGAACTCCAACACTAGAACGGTTAGGCCGCTATTTTATGGATTTCTACAAAAACATAAAACACGCTGACATGTTTTGATGAATGTATGTCAGGTTCAGTTTAACATCTATGTTTAGATATTTAACACCTTTATAAGCAATTTGTAGAGAATTTTAATCCATCCCAAGGGGTACCTGACACACAGACGCAGACAGAACCCGGCGCGTTGGGTACACAGTAGGAACTCCAATAACACTGTTCCATCCATCATCTGTATTGTTCACCATCAGTTATAAAGTTAAAGAGGGAAAAAAATCGATTCCCAGCTGGGGCCACAGTCAGTGCAGACTCTGCCCCGTTCTCCCTAGGTCCACGTGGGTTTCTCCAGGAACTCCGGTTTCCTCCCACCTGCCAAAGGTGCACACGTGCCGCTCACCTGCACCTGGACACGGTCCCTGTCTGAGCCTGTGGGGTGCAGGCGAGAGCACACTGCCACAGAGGGGTGTCCATCCAGGCCTGGCACCCTCCTCGGGCCAGGGTTGCTGGGCTACCTGTGACCCCTGAACTAAAGTCAGTGGGTAAACAGTCACCTTTCCTAAATGTATGCGTCACTCACATGTACATCAAGGTATTAGACATGTTAATACTAAGACGTACTAAGTATTAGAAGTGTTTTGGGCTGGTTCTCATGGCTCACACCTGTAATCCTAGCACTCTGGGAGGTGGAGGTGGGAGGATCACTTCAGGCCAGTGGAGTTCTAAACCAGCCTGAGCAACATAGTGAGACCCCAGCTCTAAAAAAAAACCACAGAAAACGTAGCCACAGGCACACACTTGGCAGTTCCAACTACTCAAGAGATTGAGGCAGGAGGACAGCCTGAGCCCAGGAGTGTGAGGTTGCAGTGAGCTATGACAACACCACTGCACTCTAGCTCAGGGGACAGAGCAGATAATAATCGCTAACCCTGTCTCAAAAAAATAAAAAATTTTTTTAACAAAAATAACTTTTTTTAAAAAGTAGCATTTTGGTCTTTAGAAGTTTGATGATATTTTTGTGACTAAAAATACACCCCAGGAACTTGGCTCTTATTTATATCAATTAGCCTTCAGGAAAATTGGTTTCTGTTATGTCGTTTCGCTTAAAGCCAAAGTTCCAAATACTTATCAATATTTTTTTTTTATTACATCAAAGCTGTGTACATTAGAACTCATCAACATTAAGTGAAGACTTATTGGGAAGGGTTTTAGAGTAAATTTCCAAATTCAAGTACAATTTTGCACATTTTTGCTATTATATTTGGCGGTCTATACAAGTAACAGCTAAGACCAAGTAGTCACTTTTAGGGATGCTACTCGGGGATAGCACCCAATAAGGTCCCCAGCTGTAGGACCTGGTTTTGGCCAAGTTACACTAGCTATGTCATAAATTGACATCCCAACCTTTCCTGAACAGATGAACTATTTTATTTTCCAGGACTTGAGACACTGACCAGTCTTAGGCACAGGACTCTAGTACTTTTCAGTTAAGCCACGAAGGCCATTTCACCTCAATGAAATTTCACTTAAAAGAAAACGGATTTAAAACTCTAGTTGTGTTGTTTCAATATATCTTAATTTAGCATATTTGATATGGCTCACTCTTAAAATAATTAAACACTTACCTATTATTTTTAAAAGCTAATTTAAATGTAGTTACCTGTTTTAACTGGCTAATGAATACTGAGCTCAGTCTGTTTTCGTACAACCTTCAGACTAAGAATGCTTTTCACATTTTTAAGGTAACTATGCAAGAGGTCTTACACGGGCCGCAAACCCTAAAACATTTCTTTACAGAGAAAGCCTACCAACCCTAAATTAAAACAGAAATCAATTGTTTAGATGGAAATTGCCTTTTGTACTGCCTCATCCATAGCATTTTACACCAGTGTATATATGCAGGTGACACGTATACACACACGCACCTGTCCCTCTTGTTCCACAGGGTACCTGATCTGCACCATTATTTCTTTCTGAGTCTCTGCCCACCAAAATGCAGGCTTGCTCTCCCGTGGGGTAAAGCTGTGGCCCAGGCAGGGACTACATCTCCCAGCCACCCTTGATCCAGGTCTAGTCCACTGACAACGGCATGTCAGTGGACGTGAAGTGTGTCACTTCAAGGGCTTTTAAGAAGCAGTCATACTTTCTCCACAGTCTCTTCCCCCTCTCTCTAGCTGGATGCTGAGGTGGTGAGTCCCTAAAGGATGTCAAAGCATCCGTGAGCCAGGACCACTCACAGTGAACACCCCATTTCTATGGTGTTAGGCCATTTTTGTTATTAGTTATTGAGGAAACGAGCTGTAATACTCTCTAACGTACACGTCGTAGATTGGCTGCCTTTCACATTTAACCAACTTATACTTCATTTGGAAGTTCTCCCAATCATCCTTCAAAAAAAGAGAAAACCCCATGAAAACAGACTGTTTATACTGCAGGAAGCCGTCTGTTTATTCTACCCATCAGTCTTCTCCTTGACAACTGGCTACTGTTGCTCTTTTCTGTTTACTGTGTGCTTAGATGAATTTCAATTTAAAACATCACTATAACCACATTTCAAATGAGCCAAAATTTAAAAACCCTTCCTGCTCCACGTATGTTGTTGGAATGCTGATGCGCACTGACATTCTCACAGTCCACACCACGATGAGGTTACAGCAGCAGAATTTAAGGGTGGGTTAAAAGGCCCCTCTCCAGTTCCCTACTGTACGTAAAGCCAACAGCGCGTGAGGAGTGATAAATTTCCCGTAACCTTGAACACGAGGCGGTCTCCCAACTAGAACTTCCCAAAGCAATGGAACCCTGACATTTGCAAGAGCCGCATCTCGAGACCGTCGCTGATTTGTGAAAACGTGTCTGTGAGACAATACACGCCTCTGGAACATGGATTCCTTCACACACCACTGGCAAAATGGGAGTGGTAACAGTAAAATGAAGAAGCACTGTTGGCTGGTGAGTAATTCTTCCCAGCATGTTAATCTTCCGAAGCTATCGAGGGCGAGATTTTTCCCAAATAACGAGAAAAACTCTGCCAAGGAAAAACAAATGCCGGAAATCCCATCAAAGTACCTTCCTTTTGTCCAGTACTGGGCAGTTGGTTCAAAAGCTTCAGTACCTGCTATGCTCTCTCCACGAGGGCTACCCCTGAAGCACACAGCTGTAGTTCTGGTAAACTTGACCTCTAGTAGAAGCTGACATCTGTAAGAATCTACATATCCGAGGATGAAACAAGACCTACAATCATCAGGGTATGACGCTGAGTGCCAATGTCAGCAGACTGTTGACTCTGTGAGTAACCTTATTTGAATTGTCATTGTTTTTGCTAGTGCTCTAGTTACAAAGGTACATCGTTTTAAGTCGTCTGGCCTTAATTCTATTTTTTTCCACAGCCCTGTTATTTTTAGTGTGTGATTTTGCAGAATGAGAGGTTTTTCAGGAATGTGTAGCTCACGTTACCGGAGATATGAGTCTATCACTATAAAATAGTGGGTCGCAAATGCCAAGCAACAAGACCAACTCCCACCTCTTAAAGCCCCACTCACAAGCATGTCACACGCCTGACCAACACCATCCCCTTACGAGGACTCCTTCCCAGGTTACGACATCTCAAAAGCTACCTGAAAAGTATCCACAGTCCCTCCCAAATACAGCCCACAGTGATACAAACATACTCCAATTCTCTATTTTTCCAAATGTATAATGTAATTGCTTTTAACTTCAGCTTCATTTTGACAACTTTTGCTTCATCTGCGAACTGAATAATGAGTCCTTTTTTGTAGCTTCTCTTTTCCCCCACCCCAAAGGCAATACCCTCACCCACTAAATCTAACCCAAACCATTTGAGATTGCTCAAATCAGGTAATTTTTTATTGGAAGGCATCATATTTTCTTTCAAAACCAGTTTTGCTTTCTATCAATAGAGAGCAAAATGGCAGCATTTTCAATACACAGTCGACGGCTATTTATAATAACTTGCTTGATTACTCAAAAGCTGCACTCCTTATGCCCAAACGAAACGACGGATGTGGAGTTGTGTTCATTGTGACCCCACCTGCCCCTGACCTGGGCACGTCCACACTCCCCAGGCACATCTCTGCTGGCCACTGCCTCCCAGGGGTCCCTGGCCCTGACTTCCCGTTCCAGGGTCTTGGGTTTTCTCCGCCTGCCACAGCTCACTCCTCGGGGGCACGGGCCTCAGGCGTGCTTGCTCAGCTACCGCACCAGCACCTCACCTGCTGCACCCAGGGGCAGCGAGGCCTCCCCTCCCCTCGCCCTTCTCCCCATGAATCTATCCAGCAGAATGTAGCCTAGTCACTTTTATTCTCTACTCTCTTGATTCTGGGCTCTAATGACCCTCATTTAATATCTATTAGGTTACTTCTCCCCTTTCATTCACCAGTTTCTTTTTAGGAATCCTATCCTTGGCACTGATTTCAACAAATATAACATTGCTGAAAATTTGAGACAGAAAATTTACCCTGGATTGAATATCAATTTTCCAAGCACAGTAAAAGGCCTCTAACCTGGCACTTCTGAGCACCAACAGTGATCATTTGTGTTCATAATGACCTTGGAATATTTCAAACTTCTGAAAGCAGCTCTAGAGCCAAAGGAACATTCAGTTGTGTCGTATAATTTTGATGCCACACATCTTCACAGTGCTCGAAATCTTAGGCATAGCGCGTGGCAACAGCACCTGATGAATACACACTCTCACCAACCTGCTCCAGTTAAAAGTTCCCATCACTGCTCATACTCCTGGCCCATTAAAATCACCTACAGCGCTGCTTCTACCCTCTCCACCCCTCTGTCTGGAAGATGCCTAGAGCTTGAGTTTACCAAAAACTCCAAAGTGTCCGGCACGCGCTCCTTCTCCTGGAGAACTATTTCTGTAGATACTGGCAGGAATCAACGGTGCTGCCCATTCATCTGGGCACTGCGTGGGGAACCCTCACAAAACCCAGGCTTTTCAACTACACACATTCCCGAGCCCCTCCCAGACCTCCTGGAACATCCTCTCTAATGGTGGATCCCAAATCCTTGACTTTCCAGGTGACTCTAATGCACAGCAAAGACTTGGAAGCAACTACCACCTTGAGGACAGAACTGCTATTCTCTGTGTTTCCAACAGGTCAACAGAGAACCAACACACGGGTGCAGTGTTTAGACGAGAACTGGAGGGCAGGGTGGAACCTACACGCTCCTCTCTGAAGATCAGGGTGGGAAGGTGCCACTAGCCCGAGACGGAGGACGGAGGGAGCACTAAGAGAAAGGCCTAAACTCAGACCCGGCGCCATCACTCAGCGTTCTCAGTCACATGTGCAGTCACAACTACAAGCTATAAACCTTCTCTAATTTCTGTGCAGCTTAGTACATTAA
>CAUYQV010074003.1:0-11630 GCA_963574575.1 Galagoides demidoff | reverse complement strand
AGCCCAGCCTGAGCAAGAACAAGACCCCATCTCTGAAAATAGCCAGGTGTTGTGGAGGGCACCTGTGGTCCCAGCTACTCTGGAGGATGAGGCAACAGAAATCACTTAAGCCCAAGAGTTGGAGGTTGCTGTGAGCTGTGACGCCATGGCACTCTACCAAGGGTGACAAAGTGAGACTCTGTCTCAAAAAAAAAGAAGGAAGGAAGGAAAGAAAAGGGAAAGGGAAGGGAGGGAGGGAAGAAGGAAGGAAAGAAAGAAAGAAAAGGGGAAAAAAGAGGCTCTTGCTCAGGCTGGTCTCGAACTCCTGAGCTCAAGCAATCCACGTGCCCCAGCCTCCCAGAGTGCTAGGATTACAGGCGTGAGCTTTTTGTCAAGCAAGCCTGCTGTGTGGCTGAATAAGTGTAAACAATTTTATGTCTATCCTCAAAACTGCACTGAGGCAGTGTATCCAGATAACAGGAACAAGGGCCAAAAGAGAGTTCCAAAACTGTGAGAGGCTGGGAAGCAGGCTGCATCCTGTCATGGAGAAGGGGAGACCCTGAAACAGGAGAGAGTGCTCATCTGCTGATTTCAGCATAATTGCTCCAACTGGCCATGCATCTTATTTCAATCTGAACTCATCTGAGTCTTCCAGACATGGGAAGCCAAATCTCATGCCTGGAGGAAACCTTTCTTCCTTCTTGCCTTCCTTTCCTCCTCCCTTCTCCTACAAATATTTACGGTGTGCCTATTATAGGTGCCAGAGTTACAGAAATGAACAAAATGAGCAAAAAATAACTGCCCTCATGGAGGCTATATATTCTAGTGGAGAGAGATAGCCAATGAATAACTAAATGAGTAAAATATGTCCTATGTCAGATGGTGATAAATCCTATGTCAGCAACAATGCAGGGACAGGGATAGAAAGTGTGGGGTAGGAAGCATGAAAGCTCCCTATTGCCAATAGAATATTCGTTGAATGGCTGAGTGCCTGTAGCTCAGTGGTGAGGCCACCAGCCACATGCTCTGGGGATGGTAGGTTCGAACCTGGCCTCAGCCTGCTAAACAAACAAACAACAAACAGCCAGGTGTTGTGGTGGGTGCCTGTAGTCCTAGCTACTAGGGAAGCTGAGGCAAGAGAATTGCTTACGCCCAAGAGTTTGAGGTTGCTGTGAGCTATGACACCATGGCATTCTACCAAGGATGATAAAGTGAGACTCTGTCTCAATTAAAAAAAAAAAATTCATTGCAGACCTCAATAACAAGGCAAAATCAGTGGGCTCAGTGAGGTGGCTCACTCCTATAGTTCCAACATTCTGGGAGGCCAAGGTGGGTGGATTGCTTGAGCTCAGGAGTTCAGAGCAGCACGAGTGAGACCCCATCTCTATTAAAAATGGGGGGGATAAAAAAAACCTAGCCAGACATTGTGGCAGGTACCTGTAGTCTCAGCTACTTGGGAGGCTGAGGCAAAAGGATCTCTTGAGCCCAAGAGTTTGAGGTTGCTGTGAGCTATGATGCCACATAGCTCTTCCCAGGGCAAGAGTAAGACTCTGTGTACAAACAAGAACAAAAAGAAGGAAGGCAAAATGTGGGCATCAACTTAAAAGAAGTGAGAGAGCAATGTGTGCAGATATTTGGGGAGAATGTTCTACATGCAGAGAGACCAAGTGCAAAGGCCCTGAGGCGGAGCCACTGTGGCTGTGGCACAGGGAGGGAGGCAGTGGTAGGAATGTGGTCAGAGAATAAACAGCCATCGTGAAGACTTTGGTTTGCTCTAAGATAGATGGGCAGCCAGTGCAGGGTTGGTGAGGACTGACATAATTAAGTTTAGGTTTTACAATTTTTTTCTGGATGCTGTATTAAGAATAGACTGTATGTGGGCCTGAGACACTAGCAAGACCATCAACTGGGATTAAGAATGAGGAAAAAGGCTCGGCACCTGTGGCTCAATTGGCTAAGGCGCCAGCCATATACACCTAAGGTGGCGGTTCGAATCCCCAGCCCGGGCCGCCAAACAACAATGATGGCTGCAACCAAAAAATGGCCGGGCGTTGTGACGGGCGCCTGTGGTCCCAGCTACTTGGGAGGTGGAGGCAGGAGACTCGCTTGAGCCCAGAAGTTGGAGGTTGCTATGAGCTGTGATGCCATGGCACTCTACCCAGGGGGATAGCTTGAGGCTCCGTCTCAAAAAAAAAAAAAGAATGAGGAAAAAGGCATGGGGATTTTAGAAGAGGAAGTGTGCAACAGTCATCGAGGAGAACAAGCAATTGGGTGAACTCGGGAAGTCTTGTTGACAGAATCTACTTGCAGGTAGTGTCATTGTTAATGGCCCTCTAGTTAAAGTCAAGATAATTTTATATTTTTCCCCAGTCATGTCATTCTGTATGGAAGCAGGCACTGAGCAGGTAGAAAGGTTATTTGACCAGGGTTGGGTATTGTCAGGAAGGTGCAATGAAGGAAAGAAGATTAGAGGATTTGAGTAAGTGTGCAAAAGAATGAGTATAATAACGACTGACCATGGAATCTAAGTTGGATGGGGAAGAAAGTGTGTGTGAGGGGTGCTAGGCAGTGAGACGGTAGTGGGGTAGCAAATCACAGATCTCCGTGGTGTTCAAGAATTGCTGATATTGGAACGTTAGAGGAAGTGAAATAGAAGAATAGCGATTATAGGATACTACTAGTTGATGAAACAAATAGATCTCAGGAACAAAAGATGTCTTACTAATCTCAGAATGGAAAACAAATGTTCCTATTCAGCACATAGGTCTCCTCCATACAGTAATTCAGGGAGTAACCCAAGCTCTTTCATCTTGGGGCTCTGCCAGTCCTTAGTGTCCTGTGATCATCTGCATACAGCTAGCAGAAGGGAAAATAGAAAATTTCTCTTCTTAAAAGACTTAGCTACCCATAGCTCAGTGGGTAGAGCGCTGGCCACATACACCTGAGCTGGCAGGTTCAAACCCGACCTGGGCCAGCTAAACAATAATGACAATGGCAACAAAAAAACAGCCAGGCGCAGTGGCCTGTAGTCCCAGCTACTTGGGAGGCTGAGGCAAGAGAATCACTTAAGCCCAAGAATTTGAGGTTGCTGTGAACTGTGACACCACAGCACTCTACTGAGGGTGACACAGTGAGACTCTGTCTCAAAAGAAAAAACAAACAAAAACCCCAGTCTTCGCCCAGAAGTAATTTTCACCATTTCCACTCACATCTCGTTGGCAAGAACCAGTCTCATGGTCATACGGTAAGGAAGTCTAGGACATGTCCACTCTTCAGAGAGAACTACATCATAGAAAGGATAACTTGGATTTTGGTGAACAATTACCCATCTCTGTCATAGAAGCGGTGATAAGAGAGTGGGGTGCTTGCAGTTCAGATCACAGAAGGATTGCAGTTCTGGTCTACAGAATGACCACAAGAACCAGTGGCTGCAACAGGGAGTACCACATCTTTGGCAGAGTGGCAGGCCAGGACATTTGGAAGGGTCACCAGGAATTTTGACTGGAGCGGTACTAGAAAGAGTAACAGTGAGCCCAGGCCAAAGCCATCAAACATGGGGGGGTGGGACTAATATGACAGAGTCTTTTCCTCAGAGTAATATTGCCTGTTTGTGTCCTTTTCTTTCTTTCTTTTTTTTTTTTTTTTTTTTGAGACAGAGTCTTACTCTGTCACCCTGGGATTAAGTGCTGTGGCATCATAGCTCACAGCAACCTCCTACTTCTGGGCTCAAGTGATCCTCATACCTCAGACTCCCAAGTAGCTGGGATTACAGGTACCTGCCACAACACTGGGCTAGTTTTTCTATTATTAGTAGAGATGGGGTCTCACTCTTGCTCAGGCTGGTCTCGAACTTTTGAGCTCAAAGGATCCTCCCACCTTGCTTTCCAGAGTGCTAGGATTATAGGCGTGAGCTGCTGCACCCAGCCCTGACCTGAATTTCATGGTCTCCAAGGAGGGGACACTCGTGTCCTTTGGAAGATACTTCTGAGATTCCCTGAACTCCTTTCTCATTACACTCCTCCAGACAGGTTTCGGAAAAAGCCAAGTCCATGTCCTAGGCATATTCTAATGTTTCTTTTAGAAAACCTGTCACTTCTTAGATTCCTGGGATTCTCTGGTTAGTTTCAAAGCCATAGCTGGCCTTGAGCATTTGCCCTCCTTTGGTAACCCTTCACTCACAGATGCACAGGTGTATGTAGGCATACTTACACACAGTCACATACACTCACACACACACACAGACACACACACACCCCTCTCTACCTCTCCAGTGAATCTGGGTTCTTTACTCTCTAGGCCATAGTTAATAACATCAGTCTGAACTATATAGCCCGTAGGGAACTGCTGGAATAAAGACTCTAAAGCCAAGAAAGGGAATTATGAGAGGACATGAACAATTGTTTCCAATGAGAATAAGAAAATGGGCATAACCTTCAACAGAAAAATATCAGGGTATATATTAGGAGGAATTTTCTGATTGTTAAGAATCAAGATCTTTGGGCATAAAGTAGTCTCCCCTAATAATTTTTTGAGAAAGAATTAGACAGCATTCTGTCTCAGAGAAATACAGTGCTAATAGCAACATAGCTCAGAACTCAGTGTCTCAGCTGTTTTCCAAATGCCTTATCCCCAAGACTCTGTGAAGGGAGACAACCAAATTGAGACCGTCAAAGACTGGTCTTAGAAAACCCAGGCTCTGCTTTGGGGCTCTAGGCTTTGGCTCATAGTCCTCCTGGCACCTGAGGAGGAGAAAGACCTTGGGCCTCAGGGGAAGCCAGACCTCCCCAAGGTCAGTACAATTTGCACCTTGCTTGACTGCGGATGTGCGAGAAGAGATGAGCCTGCAATGAGCCTGCATGGTAACATCTTAGCAAAGGGTCAGGTTGCGGCCTGGGTGTTTAGAGAACTTGCTGCTGACCGGGCATCTGGAGCTGTCAAACCTGCCACCTAGGCGCTTTGTCAGCTGCTTTGGCTTCACACCCATCCTCCACCCTTCCCCTGGGTGTGCGGAAGCCTCCTGAGAGCAGAGTCCTCACCTATCCGTCCTCAGAGAGTCTCGACCATCCCAGACTTAAGTTTCATCATCTTGTCAGGAAATCCCACTGATAAGCAAAGAACTGGCATGGGAGCCCTCCAGGGAGAGTGAGACCCCACCCTACGTCCTGGCAGCCTTCCTCCTCTGTGCCTCTGCCCCAGCTGGGGCTCCTCTCTATCTCGTCCTCCCTGAAGTCCCCCACCTCAATTTATTTTCCACGAAGACCTATTTTGTTGATTTTTCTCTTTAGTTCAGGTGTTCTGGCTGTGGTCCTATTGGCAGGCAGGTGAGTGGACATACAGGCCGTGCTCAGAGAACAGGCCCTTCAGACATACAGTCCTAGATATGCAGGCAGGTGCCAGGCACAACTTCTCAGCTAGCTGGGAGTTTCCTCTGAGCCCTTTCTCTCTGGGCTTCTCCTTGTTCTGGGTGCTTATTCAGGCCCTTCACAATGCTGTCTGTAGGCTGCACAGGAACGGCAGAGCCGCCTTCTCTCCAGCCCTCCCCCAGCAAATGTGAAAGGTTATCTCCCCATCCAATACTAGGAACCAAGTCTGACAAGACATGGTTTGGACCTTCCTTTCCAATTACAGCCCTCTTTTTCAAATAACCCTTAAGTCATATCCGCCTGTTTTCAACTCCTTGGTTGCCTGCCAAGATGGCCACAGGAGAGGAACACATCACACAAATACTTCTTCTGTTCTCTATTCCCCACCCCCTGCCAAACAGAGCAGGGTCGGTCACTTGGCTGCTGGACCTCTGTTGCTGTAGTGTTCTTGCTGAGGCGGTTGATCCCCGAGCAGGGGAGGGAGGACTGGCACACAATCACTCAAGTCCCCTCATCACATATTCCTGAGGGGCAGTCTGAGGCACAGCCAAGGTGAGCACACAAGCCACACAGCAAAAAAGGAAACTAGAGAAATAAATGGACAGCATGCACCATGTATTTGCACTTACGGTCATTCACGAAGGCTAAATGATCTTAAAGGGGAGACTGTGGGAGGAAAGTTCTCCAGACAAGGCTCTACAAATTAAGGTGTGGAAAGAACACATTGAACCTCCATTTATTTTATTTTATTTTTAGACAAGACCTCTCTGCGTTGCCCAGACTGGAATGCCTACTCACAGGCGCCATCATTGCACACTGCAGTCCAGAACTCCTGGACTCAAGTGATCCTCCAGCCCCAGCCTTCTGAGTAGCTGGGACTACAGGCACACCCAACTATTTTATTTTAAATTTCATCATTGAAATTGTTGCTTCATATAATGTAAAGTTCAAAACATAAGTAAACACATAGTGAAGAGTCAAGAGCGTATTTACAGGGAGATGTCTGTTATCAGAAAATTTGGAATCCACTATCAAGTACTCATACTGTTTGCCACAGGAATGTACCAGGGGTGAAGTTCTTCTAACTGCCGGGCATAAACATGGCAGGATGCCTGGGCTGTTGGTGAGAAGTGAGGTACTTTCACATTCTACTTAAGATAACAGCAGCTGGTGACTGTCTCTGCCCGAGAAAGGAGCAGACAGCAGCCCTGAGAATGCCAGAAAATGGTGTCAGTCTCAGGCAGGCCACCAAGGGAACCCAGGTGGGAAGTTTGCACTTTGACAGCAAGACTGCCTGAGGCGTCCCGAGAGGAGAAACACACACTGGGTCATCCCCAAAACTTACACTCAGCATTTTCCTGAGCATCTCCTGTCTTCATCCTGGAAGCCAATAAACGTTATCTAATCTTCATTCTCCATTGGGACATGCCTGGGGGATCAAGGGGAAGTGAGCGGTGGACCTAATCTTTCCCAGATTCTGTTTGTACAAAGTGATCCTCCACAAACTGGAAGAACACCAAGCCAGCGCCAAAGTGGGGCAGCCGCACAGAAGAAGGGGCTCAGAGGGCTGCTCCCTCTGTGATGATGTCAGTGCTGCCTGGAGGCAGGAGCACGGAAAGTATTCTCCTGAGTCTCCTCCAAACTGAGAGGTCAGGATTAACATTGAAAGTGGCCTTGGCCAGGAGCAGTAGCTCACACCTGTAATCCTAGCACCCTGGACGGCCAATGCAGTGAATTGCTTGAGCTCATGAGTTCGAGACCAGCCTAAACAAGAATGAGACCCCATCTCTACTAAAAATGAAAAAAAAAAAAAAGATAAACTTGCCTGGTGTGGTGGTTCACTCCTGTAGTCCCAGCTACTTGGGAAGCAGAGGCAAGAATATTGCTTAAGCCCAAGAGTTTGAGGTTGCTGTGAGCTATGGTGACACAGCACTCTACCCAGGGCAACAGAATGACACTCTGTCTCAAAGAAAAAACAAATATATATGGCTCAGCCCAGTGGCTCATGCCTGTAATCCCCGCATTCTAGCACTCTGGGAGGCCGAGGTGGGTGGATTGCTTGAGCTCAGGAGTTCAAGGTCAGCCTGAGCAAGAGTGAGACCCCTATGTCTGCCCAAAATAGAAAAACCAGGTTGGCATTGTGGCAGCACCTGTAGTCCTAGCTACTGGGGAGGCTGAGGCAAGAAAATTGCTTGAGCCCAGAAGTTTGAAGTTGCTGTGAACCATGGCACTATTCAGGGTGACAGAGTGGGACTGTGTCTCAAAAAAAAGGATCATTAAGGACAAATGTAGAAAAGAGGAAAGGTGGAAAGACAAAATCTGTGCACAAAATCTCACCTGATGAAAAGTCAGTACTTGAGAGTTACAGACTAAAGCAGCATTAGGCTTGCACTTTAGTGCTCTTTCTGCCAACTAACACTCTCTAGGACAGTTTTTTATCTCACAGCACACTTGAACCTATAGTGAAACTTTTGTTCACACTTAAATTATGTTGATCAAAAAAAAGTAAAAAGAAAGAATATACTTCCTGTGCTTTGAACTTCTTTTGAAAATAATTTTAATTAATAATCTTTAAAATTTTTCACAGCATACTGGTTGAAAATCACTGCTCTGGGAGGTCTTTCAGCAAGTTGCTCATCCCTGAATCTCAGTAAGATGATTGATAGGAGCAATCTCCCATTTCCTAAGATAAGGGTGAAATTTGGTGAACAATGCCTGGGCTGCCCACCCACAGCGTGCAGCTGGATGTAGTATTCACTTCCTCTGAGTATCTGTCACCTGTTCTCTCTCTTTTTATCACACAGAACACCCCAAGATCTGGCTACCTCGGGCCCTGAGGCAGACCTACATCCGAAAGGTTGGGGACACAGTGAACCTACTAATCCCATTCCAGGTGATCATCCCAGCCCCATGCTGGGTCCATGTCTGGGGCCACACCAGGCTTTTTATTTGGAAATAGATGCCAAGAGTCCTGCTAGCAGAGGGGCAGTCTTCCTGTTCTTGAATGGAAGGGGCCACATCCCCAGAGGTCTGAGTCCTAGCGACCCATCCACTCCACACTACTGAGGATGGGTTTGGTAGGGTGGGGCGTGTCCTAAGAGATGAGGTGAGAGACTGATCCTTGACCTTCAGTCTTTAGAGATCTGGGAGTTTGGGGAGTTCTCAGTTTGAAGGCTCTTGAGAGTTTGAGTGGCTATTCAGTTGGTCTTAGCTGCTCTGGGTGTCCATGACCTAAACTCTCCAAGGGTGGGAGACTCAAAGCCATCCCCTTTCCCCAGATCCTTAGGCCATGGCTGAAAGAAAGCAGTTCCCTGGGAGAGCCCATCAACTTCTAACTCAAGGGAATGTGCAGCTGCAAGTCAAGTCACCCTTGTTACCCTGGGGTGGGTCTGACTCCCCCCATGGAAGGGAGGGTTGAGAAGCCTCTTGGGACTATTCAAGTCTTATCCCCATTCCTCAGGGCAAGCCCAAACCTCAGGCCATCTGGACACATGATGGATGTGCCTTGGACACCAGTAGAGTGAGCGTGCGGAATGGGGAGCGAGACTCCATCCTCTTCATCAGAGAAGCCCAACGTGCGGACTCAGGTCGATACCAACTCCGAGTACAGCTGGGCGGGCTGGAGGCCACTACTACTATTGACATCCTGGTGATTGGTATGTGGGCAGTAGTGGAAGATGGGTGGTCCTCAGGAGCTCCTTCTCCAGGCTGAAAAGGAGCCATCTCAGAGAGCTGGGGAAACTGGGGTGAGGCCCCCCACATTAAGTCTGGAACACAGGGTGGGCATGGGAGAAGTAGCTGAGAAGAACAATGACCCAGGTCACTCCTGAAGTGA
Source organism: Galagoides demidoff (assembly GCA_963574575.1). NCBI lineage: Eukaryota > Metazoa > Chordata > Mammalia > Primates > Galagidae > Galagoides > Galagoides demidoff. Next base: position 2,453 of record CAUYQV010074003.1, on the reverse strand, counting down.
TTTCAATGTAGTCATACTGTACCCACTGCCCTGCTTTACTTTCAGAAAGACCAGGCCCTCCTCAGAGCATTAAGTTGGTGGACGTTTGGGGCTTCAGTGCTACACTGGAATGGACACCTCCCCAAGATACAGGCAATACAGCCCTCCTGGGATACACGGTGCAGAAGGCTGACACAAAGTCTGGGGTGAGGCGCTGCTGGGAAGGAGGGCTGGAGGAATAGGGCTTTCTGGAATGGGCTTCTGGCAGCTCCACATGGGCTGAGTTCACAAAACAGGCATCTCATTAATGGCACATCCTTGGGCCCCTGCAGCTGTGGTTCACAGTGCTGGAGCGTTATCACCGCACCAGCTGCATCGTCTCTGACCTCATCGTTGGCAACTCCTATGCCTTTCGCGTCTTTGCTGAAAACCAGTGTGGACTCAGTGAAACAGCCCCCATCACCGCTGAGCTTGCCCACATCCAAAAAGCAGGTAAGGGACCACAACCTGGGAAAACTAAAGGATGAAGAGTTGAAGAGGGATGGGGATCTCAGACTCTACATCATGGCCTCTCTTGGTGCCTTCAGCTACTATTTACAAGACCAAGGGGTTTCCCCAGCGAGACTTCTCTGAAGCCCCAAAGTTTACCCAGCCTCTGGCAGATTGTACTACAGTCACTGGCTATGATACCCAGCTCTTCTGCTGTGTCCGTGCTTCCCCTCGGGTAAGTGGGGAGTCCGGGGATGGCTATCTAAGCTGCTTCCTGCTCCTATCCTAAGCTGCGGTACAGAGCACTCTAATATCATATCTGTTCCCACTACCATCAGACTTTTCAACAACATGCTATTTATGAATAGTCAGGGTACTTAGAGTCCAAGACTCATCAGAATGTTTCCATTTAGTGTTTTTCCTCATATACAAGGATGTCACTTACTGACCAGCTGGCAGTTAGGCATGAGCTTCAAGTTGTTCATTGGTAGGAGAGATGGGGTCACACTGGTTTGTCCTATTCCCCTCTCCTGACTTCAATGATCAGGGCCATGCATGTGCAAGCTGTCCTGAATTTAGACTTTGGCCACAACCCTGACCAAACTTCTCTATTTAGAATCTAAACATTATACTCCACACATGACATAAAAGACCATTAACAACCTTTGTACCTTGTAAACACCAAGTACCTTTTGGGTTATGAGCCTGGAGCAGACTCTGTGGAGATCACCTCTCAGAAGGAGAATATCAATAGCCTGCTCTGAAAACTACTTCCTAACCAGTGAAGACAGGATCAACCTACAGGTCAACAGTGAGGATAAGATATGAATGCTTCATGATGCATGCATAAAAAAAAGGAGGTCAATGCACATAGTGCTTATGACCTGTGCAGGGAGCCTGACGATGTAGAATAGAAATTATCACCTGCTAGTTAGCAATACTTGGTGAAGAAGGCAAGATTTCAGGTGCTCTTTTCAACAAAGAGAAGGAACTTGGAGGACTGCTGAAGTTACTGGAAGGAGAATCCCTTCCCACAGCATAAAGAATAGGGAGCCATCAGAAAGCCAGTATCTATAAGTCTTATAGGCAGAGCCCCTATGACTGAGCACAGAAATAGCAACTGGTTCTGACCCTCTACATCCTTACTGTCCCCTCATCTTTATCTTCCAGCCCAAGATCATATGGATGAAGAACAAGATGGATATCCAAGGCGATCCCAAGTACAGAGCTCTAACTTACCTGGGCATCTGCTCCCTGGAAATCCGTAAGCCTGGTCCCTTTGATGGAGGCATCTATACCTGCAAGGCAGTTAACCCCCTGGGGGAGGCATCTGTGGAGTGTCGAGTGGACGTGAAAGGTAAGGCCAGAAGGAGAACTGGTGCTTTAGGGGGTCAATCATCTCCTCTCTCCTCTTTCCACAGGTGGCAAAGTCCAGGGCCAGAGATGGCAAGCCTAGGTGGGGAAGGCCTTCCCCCTCCCACTGTCACCATCAGAATGCGTTTTTACTGCCCACTATCTCATGCCTCTCCACCACAATTCTGCAACACAGGAAGAGTCTTTATTTCTGTTTTGCAAAGGGAGAAACCTGAAACATAGGGAGGGAACTGGTTGACCTAAGATATCCAGTGCTGGTTAATCAAAAAACTGGCACTGGCTCAGCACCTGTGGCTCAACTGGCTAGGGTGCCAGCCACGTACACCTACGGTGGCGGGTTCAAATCCCCAGCCCGGGCCCACCAAACAACAATGATGGCTGCAACCAAAAAATGGCCGGGCGTTGTGGCGGGCGCCTGTGGTCCCAGCTACTTGGGAGGCTGAGGCAGGAGATTTGCTTGAGCCCAGGATTTGGAGGTTGCTATGAGCTGTGATGCCATGGCACTCTACCCAGGGGGATAGCTTGAGACTCTGTCTCAAAAAAAAAAAAAAAGATGAGGAAACAAGAATTAAGATCATAAAATTGGGGCAGCTCCTGTGGCTCAAAGAAGT
>CAUYQV010074000.1:0-21555 GCA_963574575.1 Galagoides demidoff | reverse complement strand
AATTACCCCAGAGCTCTCTGAGAGAGTGATCCGTTTTTGCTTTCCATTTCTCTTCATCCTTGCATGCTTGGGAACATTCAGAAGCTTTGTCTTCAATGTCAGAGATCCTTCTCTGCTCCATTCTGTTACTGAGGGATTCTATCATGTTTTTCAGATCTTTGAGGGCTCCAACCTCTTGCCTCAATGTTTCAAAATCTTTGGTCATTTTATCTTTGAAATCATTGCATTCTTGAGACATCTTTTGAATCATTTCTTGAAATTCTAATTCCCTCCTTTCTTCCATTCCGTTAATCTTATTTACTATCCAAATTCTGAACTCAATTTCTGACATCTTAGCCATCTGTTTATGGATTGGATCTTCAATTGCATCTGCACAATCCTTCCTTGGGGGAGTTGATCTACTCTGGTTATTCAAATTACTAGAGTTTTTCCTCTGATTCCAACCCATGCTGAATTTACACCATGTGAATGGAAGAAAAAGTATCCAGTGTATTCAGCCCTACTATGAAAATAATTTATAGCTTTCATAGGAAAACTATAACCCAAGTTTAGTCCAGGAACATGGGGAGAGGGGAGGGCGTGGGGGGGATGGAGGGTGATTGGCGAGATCATGCCTATGGTTCATCCTGTAAGGGTACATGTGAATCTCTCTAAATGTAGAATATAAATGTCTTAACACAATAACTAATAAAAAGACATGAAGGCTATGTTAACCAATTGGATAAAAGTACTTCAAATTGTATAGAGAAATAGTACACTGTACCCCATGATAGTATTAATGTACACTGTTATGATTTAATACTACTAATAATAAAGAATTGGCTCACATGATTGTGGTCAAGTTCAAAATCTGAATGGCAGATAATTCATTCTTGAGTCTGAACTCCACAAGGAAGACCAGGCATGCTAGAAACTCAGTCTTCAGGTAGAATTACCTTTTTGGGGGTATACTTCAATCTTTGCTCTTAAGGCTTTCAACTGATTGGGTAAAGCCCAGCCACCTTATGAAGGGTAATATTATTTACTCAAAGTCTAAGAATTTAAATATTCATCACATCTTAAAGACTCTGTCACAGCAATGTCTGCACTGATATTTGAGCAAAAAAACTGGACACCATAGTCTAGTCAAATTGATACATGAAATTAAACATCACAGTATGACATCTCTCTTTTAGGGGAGATGCTCTGAATTTTAAAAATTAAAATAAGTACTTTTATTGTACTTAGTATGAGCTGAACACTGCCTTAACCCTTACAAATATTAGTTCATTTAATCCTCACCCGTCTCTATGAGGTAAGGACTACTAGTCTCCCTACTTTAAACATGAGGTTAACTTTAGAAGATGAAACCGCCAATGAACAACAGAGCTGGGATTGAAATGCAGCTTGCTTTACTCTTCCAATCATGCCTGAACTAGCTCTGAAGAAAAAATAAAAATTAAGAAAGCTCTCTACACTTTCCATAAAATGATATATTTTTAGTACAGTTAGTATTTGAGTCTGTATCTTAGAATGACCCCTGGGGAAAGTTTATATTCCAGGATGACTTTCAGGTGGCAAGAAGTTAAAGCTTTTTTTCCTGACCTATTTCCTAGGGGATTTCAGGAGTGTGGGGATTTTTCCCATTCAGACTTTTTAAAATTTGCCTGTCAGCTACCATGATGGGATGCATTTCATTGAGGCATTTGCATCTTTAATTCTTTAAGAGCTTCTCAAATTATTAGTGTCTTAATTGTAAAACTTACAAATCTAAGGAAATTTGTTTAGCATTGCAACTCTGAAGACCCTGGGAAAGTGATAGCATAATAAGCTGTTAAGAATTAGATTTTGCTGGGTGAAGTGGCCCACATCTGTAATCCTAGCACTCTGGGATGCTGGGGGGGGGTGTATTGCTTGAACTTGGGAGTTCCACACCAGTCTGAACAAGAGTGAGACACTGTCTCTATTGAAAAAATAAATTAGGAAAAAAGCAGACAGGCATTATGGCTCTTGTCTGTAATACATCTCCTCAGGAGGCTGAGGCAAGAAGATCTCTTGAAGTTATGAGTTTGAGGTTGCTGTGAGTTATGATGACACCACGGCATTCTACCCCAGGCAACAGAGTGAGACTCAATCTAAATAAATAAATAAATACAGCCAACCAACCAAACAATCCCCCCCCAAAAGAGTCAGCTGTTAATCTTGCTAAAATTTAAGTTTTGTGTTGCTGTATACATTGTGTAGAAAAACATTACATCATTTACAATGATATACTATTTTATTAGAAACTGTAAAGAAAAAGAAATTAAAGCATATCAAATGGACAATCTAACTCATTCTGTTTCATTTTTAATATTTTAAAGTGATATCAAAATTTAATAGTATAAGGACAGCTATAAGACAGAGTTGAAAAAATAAAATCAAAATTCTAGCCACAGAAGAGTTGCAGAAGGTAAGAACAACTTCAGTGCCCACTTGGTTAGCTTTGGTTGCCCAAATGTTACATATCTTGCTAACACAACATATAAGTTAACACATAGAGTTAAGCATATGTGGTTTTATCGTGCAGTGTAAAGATAGAGAATTGATTGTATCTGTCCCTACTTTTAAGGATAACTGATATTACCAGGAATGTCATCTGTCCTCCCAGAACGGAAAACACGCACACACAGACACACACACACACATATGCGATGGTTCTGTGTTTGTAGCATATAAATTCCACTGAATATGATAATTCATTGCTTCTTCTCTTTTATGTTTGTTTTATTAGAGGCCTTGGTTGTTCTCAAGGTCTTGGATTTGATACTCCAAATCCAAATTTATTTTTCCCCAGCTTATCTTCTGGAGAAGCATGTTAACTCATAACTAGGAAAATCTAAACCTAAGTTTCATTCTCTTTGGTTAACCCAGCATATTTATTTGCTTTACTCTTCTAGTATAATTATTTGACCCCTAAGTTTACAACATCAGAGATGTTGGCAGGGTATGTACACAGTGACATCAGCCTCAAAGATTTCTTGAGCCATATGTTATCTCTTCCATTTGAGAGCATTGCATCAGGCAAGATACACATTGAATGTGTTGAACTTCTGACTGTTAGGTTCATCTGATGGTTAGATTCTGACAGGAGAGCTTCTTGTATTTTCATATGGCATTGTGTGAGGATAGCAAAGATCTACAATATGTTGAAACAGTCAGAACTGACTCATTTGCTTTTGTTCCATGGTAAAGACAATATGAGCAAAGCAAGCCTTCCCAAGAGCTTAAAAACTATTAAAAACTATAAGCAAGAGCTTATAAACTATTAACATGTGGCGTGAAGTTGTCTCCCTTGCATTCTTGTATCTATATTTTCTTGGGAGGAAATGGAAATTAGATATCTAAGTTTAATAAAGTAATTGAAGATATACTTTGTTTCTTAATTTAAAACATGATAAGGTCCCTAAAATTTCAGAACGAATCCTAGAAATTACACAGTAAATAGTTAATCAAAATTCAAACTTGCTTCTAACTGAAAAGAAGGATGGGCTGAACATTTAGAATTTAATAAAACCAGAAGTGTGTAGACTGTCCTTGAGGGCTTGTTAGCTGTATATCCTAATGATCTTGTATTCATTAACCTTTTCACTCTGTTAACACTGAGACAATGTTTTTAATGAGCCAAAGGTTGTTTACGTTAACTTTAAATTATTTCTTCATAATTTATTTGTGTGTGCACTTTAGTCAAATATATCTAGAATTTTTCTGTCATTGTTTAACACTCTGATGATTCCTTATGAAAACCCAAATACTATTTAATTACTTTAATTAATATTACTGATACCAGAACCTCTTAAAAGAATAGCTACAGTTGGATGAGTCCTTTGTTGGACTCCTGCCTGCACTACTTCCTGTTAAAAGGCTTTCTATCATCTATCTCTGCAAACTTGCTACATCTTCCCTCCTCACTATCCCTGGTGATCTTTTCTATAGAGAAAATATGATTATATGGCCCTATGTGTCCTTCTCTATCCCCATCATCCTAAGTTTATGTTTTGACCTTTAAATTTTGACTCAATTATCACTTTACCAAGTCCAAGAAAAATTTCTCCAGCCAACCCATTAAACTGAGTCTTCTCAAATACATGTCATCTTTTTTTACTTCATGTTACTTGTTATCATTGCCATTTTATTTCCTTTTTTGCCTTATTGATCTAGCAGTGACCATGCCCATGAAATAGCTCCATGCAGGCAAGAGTCATCTGATTTTTGCCAAGTGCTGTATCCTGTGCACCGACCACAATAGCTAGCACATAAGAGGGACACATAAAATTAACAGAAGAGTATGCATGAAGAGCACAAGCCTTCAGGATGCCAAGTGACTTACCCAAGGGATGAAGTTGATAAAATCAGGAATTGTATCCAGAACTACTTGATGAAATTTCTAAGCTAGATAATGTGGAAGTTTACTTTAAATACTAACTGGTTGTGATGTCTTTACTTTAAAATGCTTTGGTGTACACAAACTGGATTTTATCTGCCCTAATAATTTATGCTTCAATGCTAAGGTAATCAATTGTCTAATTGGGAATTTCTAGTACCAGGATGGTCAGTTAGTACTACGTCAAAAACTACCACACAGCCTTGACAAAAACCACCTTAGCTATCATATTCTCACTAATACATTTTACTGATTGATAGGTAGAAAATATTAAAATAATTATTAATGCTGGTTAAAAAATTGTTATTCAAGCAGTATGTTTTGTTAAAATATTTCATAGATACCCTCCAGTCTTGTATGAACAGTATGGAACTTCTCCATTAGAGATACATCCCTAAAAGTTCTGTGTCCAACCATTGATGTAGGAGGATTTCTGGTGCCTGAATACAGAGGATAAAGGTCATAGAATATTGCCTCTTGTGAACTTTTAATGTAAGAGCGTGGATTGAGATCACAGAAGGACAAAGCCCAGTAACATCACAGATCTCACTGAATAGATGTTCCAAACTAGTTTATAAACTTGTTTTGTCTACAGCAGAATGTGACCTTAAATATGCTTCTCTCACAACCTTTTTCAAAACCTAGTGGTATCTAATGCTCTGTAATTTCAAAAGTCTTTAGAAAGTGTTATTTTTTAAATAAATTTTAAAAAATTTATTTTTAGTTGATAAAAATTATATATGTTTATGGTATATGATATGATGTTTATATACACAATTGTGGAAAGGGTAAATTGGGCTAATTAACACATGCATTACCTCATTTATTTATTTTGGGGAGTGGTAAGATTATTTCGAGAATATAATATAATGTTATTAACTATAGTCACGGCTCGGGTCCTGCCCTGGGGTCAGGGTTCTTTAAGACTTGTGGAACCAGCAGTGATTGACTGGGGAAAATGAAATTAAAAGCAGCAAGAGATAAAGAGCCAGGTGGCGTCTGTAGCTCAAGCAACTAAGGCGCCAGCCACATGCACCAGAGCTGGCAGGTTGGAATCTGGCCTGGGCCTACCAAACAATGACAACTACAATCATTGTAGGGGCATTGTGGTGGGTGCCTGTAGTCCCAGCTACTTGGGAGGCTGAGGCAAGAGAATCCCTTAAGCCCAGGAGTTTGAGGTTGCTAGAGCTATGATGCCATGGCATTCTACCCAGGGCAATAGCTTGAGGCTCTGTCTCAAAAAAAAAAAAAAAAAAAAAAAAAAGAGGAAGAGATAAAGAGTTAGAAAACACAGAATAGAGTTTTCAAAGGTGGACACAGGTGGTCCACTGCTAGTTTGAGGGCTTTCAGCAGGTGACCTTGTTTCACTCAGCTTTTATTGAAGGTTATTTTCTCATTTAGCTGAGAGGGTAAGATAAGAAAGGGAGTAACAATAACCATTCTGGTACAAATATCTTTCTTATTGTGTGGTTTTTGGTCTTTTGGATCATTGCTAAGTCATAGAAGAAGCCCAAGTGCCCACTGACCCACAAATGGATCTGTAAATTGTGATATATGTACACCATAGAATATTATACAGCCTTAAAGAAAGATGGAGATTTTACCTCTTTCAAGTTTACATGGATGGAGCTGGAACATACTCTTCTTAGCAAAGTATCTCAAGAATGGAAGAAAAAGTATCCAATGTACTCAACCCCATGATGAAACTAATTTAAAGTTTCATATGAAAGTGATAACCCAATTATAGCCCAAGAATATGGGGAAAGGGGAAAGGGAGGGGATGGGGGAAGATGGGTGGAGGGAGGGTAATTGGTGGGACCACACCTACGATGCATCTTACAAGGGTACATGTGAAACTTACTAAATGTAGAATATAAATGTCTTAACACAATAAGAAAATGCCTTACTATGTCAACCAGTTTGATGAAAATATTTCAAATTGTATATAAAACCAACACATTATACCCCATGACTGCATTAATGTGAACAGTTATGATTTAAAAAATAAAAAGAGAGAAAGGGAGTCACAGTGTCACCAGTTTCTATAAGTAAGCATGTATGTTCTTATTCTGTCTATAATTGTTAACTTTAAGAGTCTGGGAAGCCTTGAGAAATCTAGAACCTGAGCCTTGTATGGGGGGGCAGCCTCCTGTCTGTGGTCATGACACAGATCCCTTGGGAGAGGTTAGACCTTTCTAGTTTCTCTGTGGAGCAGACACCGTGGCGTCAGTTCTTATGGAAGAATTGGTGGAAAAGAGGAATATTCTTATCTTCACCTGAACATCTTTCCCTCTGTGGTTAGGTACAAGTCCTCCTGCCCATATTTCAGGGCTCGAGCTATTCCCTTGATCGCTTCCCTGGCCATTATACCAATCTCTACAATGGGTATTTGCTTTGACTGTTGACTGGACAAGGATTGGCCTGGTTAATGTTCCTTCCCAGGCCTTGCATGCAGCTTCTGTTATGACTATTGTTCTTCAGAGTGCTTATATACACAGCAGTGGTGTTCATAAGCTGTATCCCTTACAGAGTAGGCTTCCAGTAAAAGCAGAAACTGCTCACACAAGTAATTCAACTGTCAGTTTAAAAGTAAGGTAGGTGGGGTGGTGCCTGTGGCTTAAAGGAGTAGGGCACCAGCCCTATATGGTTCAAACCCAGCCCCAGCCAAAAACTACAAAAAAAAAAAAAGTAAGGTAGGTGAATTGTTTTTATTCTATCTTGCACAGCTTATTTCTCTGTTTCCCCACCTTTCTGGGGGTGTTTTCCCTTTCCAAGAATGGAGTCTTCGGTCCCCATTCTCCCTGCAGTCACCGTGTTATACAATAGAGCTCCTAAAGGTATTCCTCCTGTCTAAATGAAATTTTGAATCTTCCAACCGACATCTCCATCCCTCCTGTTCTAGTAATCAGCATTCTACTCTCTGCTTCTGTGGATTTGCCTTTTTTAGATTCCACCTATAAGTAAGATGAGGCACTGTTTGTCTTCCTGTACCTGACTTATTTCACTTAACATCATGTCTTCCAGGCTATTCTACATTGTTGAAAAACAACAGGATTTCCTTTGATAGAAGGCTGAACATTATTCCCTGTGTATATGTTTTCTTTATCCTTTGATCCATGATGGGCTTGTAGGCTGATTTCATATACTGACTGCTGTGAACATGCTGGGATGAGCACAGCAATGCAGATGCCTTCTCAACACACTCACTTCTTTTCCTTTGGTACACACCCAGAGATGGAATTGCTGACCCGCATGGTAATTAATTCTATTTTCTATTTTTTGAGGAACTGTCATGCTGTTTTCAATAGTGTTTCTGCTAATTTAAATTCCCACCAACAGTGTACAAGGACCCTCTTTCCTTCATATCCTTCCTGGCACTTGTTATCTTTCATCTTTTTGATAATGGTCGTCCTGACAGGTTTAGGGGACATATCATTGTCATTTTAGTTTGCATTCCCATGATGATAAATGATGCTGAGCACCTTTTCATATGTCTTTGTTGAATATCATTGCCTTCCAAACAAAACCCAAGAGATGAGTACTACCAACCTTAGATATGTGATTGTGTCAAAAGTCCTGTGCTAAATGGATAGTAAGACCATCAACCAATACAGGTCTCTGAGGGACAGAACAAACTAGAAGGTGACATTGGGGCCTGGTGAGGTTAGGGTGTACATTGGACATACAGCCCAGTACATTTCTTGAGTTAGGAGTACACATAAAAAAAACCAAAAAAAAAAAGCTGTAAGTTTGAGATTTGGAAAGTCTGAGCAAACAAGTTGGAGTGGTGGAGGTCATGAGAACCTCTAAGGAGATGCTTTGTAATAAGAATAAGTTAGAGCCATGTGTCAGGGATCACCAATAAGACAGTCATCTATCCAGAATTAAAGAGTATGGCCTGTGTTTTCAGTAGCAGCACATTAAAAAGTGCTTGGAGTTTACAGAGTGTTTAAAAATGTTGGGAAAGAATAAATGAGTGAACCTATCTAATATAATTAAGAGAGAAATAATTATAATTTATAATTTAATAATTCCTTTTATTAAACAGAAAATTCTACTGGAAATTCTGTACAGGTAGAGATTCACTCTAATAGCAGGTAGTTTACTGTTTTGATTATAAAAAGTTATGATTTCATATAACAGCAACCACCTTGCAAACCTTCTTATATAATTTAGATTTTAGTCACACTTGAATAAATATTTCATCTTCTGTTCAAGTGTATTTAAAAGTAGATGTTATATTAATGTTTTAAGTTGAACAAATTTTCTTTTCTCTACATCCATTGCCCAAGCGTAGAGTTCATGTAAGAAGTGACACTTAGTTCACAAATTGAAAAAAGAAAACACAGTACATATATTAGTTCAGCATCAAAGCTATTGAGAAAAAAAAAAAGAAAAGAAAATAGTGACTAATTCTCACATAAATTGGATTTAATTTTGACCAAAGTTCATTATTTGAACAATAATTTTTAATTCAACTTGTTACTATGTTGCTTAGGATATTGCATCCTTATTTATAAGTGAAATATGTTTGTAATTTCCCTTTATAACAATCTATCTTTTTCCAATTTTAATATCAAGTATATCCAGATGAAGTAGAATAATTTTGAAGTATTTCTTCTTTTTCTATTGTCTATAAAATTTGACATGATCTATTTTTTGAAATTATCTTCTATTTTTATTTACAAATATTAGTTGCTTATTTTTTGAGACTTTGGGAAAAAAAAAAGAAGAAGTTAACTGATGACTTCATACCGAACCTCGGAGTCAAAGCATTCTATGACAGACATACTTTTATCTGACAATATGAATGTTACTTTTTTTGCATTATTATTATTGCTCAATAAAAAAAAAGCTATTGAGTTTAATTGTTATGTATTTTTCTGTCTGCCTAGACTTTTTTTTTTGGTAGAGACAGAGTCTCACTTTATCACCCTCAGTAGATGGCGTCACAGCTCACAGCAACCTCCAACTCCTGGGCCTAGGCGATTCTCTTGCCTCAGCCTCCTGAGTAGCTGGGACTACAGGTGCCCACCACAATGCCCAGCTATTTTTTTGTTGCAGTTTGGCCAGGGTATATGGGTTTATGGACCCTCGGTATATGGGGCTGGCACCCTACCCACTGAGACACAGGCGCCACCCCTGCCTAAACATTTTTAAAATGTTACTGCTATGAGAAATTTATTTCTGATCTAAATAATCAACAAAGTAAAGGACTAAAAACATTATGTCTTTCAAGCTATTATCTTAATTTTCAAAGGATTAAAAACAAATATTGTGGTTTTAACACACTGTCTTTATACACAAAATTATACTTGCATAACATTAGTAAACTGTTCAGTTCATACAATTATGCAGTAAAGGGGGCTCCAAAGGTCTAAGATACATACAAAACTAGTTTATTTTCTGTCAGTCTGTTTTGGGCGTAAACCAAAGGTATTTAATAATTAGTATCCCAGGAGATTACAGTATAAGTCCATCTTACCAAAAAGACTTTTTAATTGCATGGGTCTCAAAGTAAGCATTATTCTGAACTTTAAGATAATTAGTTAAATTTAATATGCACCTGAAAATTAAGGAGAAAATTGTGTTGTTTTGCCATATTTGTTTTCAACACTTGTGCAACATAATTTTAGCAAGTACTATCATAAAATAAACACCTTATTAGAGGTGGGAAAGACATTTTGATTTTAGTTTTATTGAATAAATGCAGTGTGTCTATAACAAATACTGTTAGTATTCATTTTTGTACTAAGTTTTTACTGAGACATACCTAGCATTGTAGTGGGGGATGGAAGTAAATATCAAACAAAATGATATGTTTAATCACTGGCCTTAAAGAGCTCACTCATACTGAATGTCTTTAGTAGACTGGGCACTACGATTTCAAACACAACTCCTGTATATTTGAATTCTTAACAATTGGAAATCCACACACTTAATGTAGTTAAATGTTTCTAAAGCAGATTTATGTACACATTGAATTGATATTTTGAAGTCTAGTTATAAACTTTATTTTTCAACAGGGGCTGAATAACATTTTCCCCTGCTTATCCACTTCTGTGGTACAGACCACTCCAGAACTAAATGATGTTAAACAAACATAACTGTAACATGTTTACAGATTATATATGCTCAGGAATTCAGACAAGGCAGTCCAAGAATAACACTCTCTGCTCCAGAGTGATTACAGCTTAGTATGGAAGACTCAAAGGGAAGACCGCTACATAGGTTGCCAGAGGCTTCAGTGGTTGGGACCCTTTCTCACTCACCGGTCAAGGGCTTGGGCTGCCATCCTCTGAAAACTGGGCTCTGTTGGGACTTGTGACCACAACCCTGTATGTGGCTTCCCCTCTGGGGCTTCCTTTCTTCATGACAGGCTTTGGGTGTTTGCATTTCTTACAAAATGACCTGCCAGTGCTATAGTGAACAAAATAGAAGCTGAGAGGCCTAACAACTGAGCCTAGAAAACCACATAATGTCATTTCAGCCGTACTTTATTGGTTGAAATAGTAAGCCTGACCACATTCAAGAGCAGAAAGCATAGATTACACATTCAGATAGGAGAACTGTCCAAAAATTGGTAGCCATGGGGTAAAACACATACACCTCGTCTATTCAAGACTTTCAGAAGATATCATTTATGATATGATTGATATGACTGGTCTTCTGGGGTTAAAAAAATATTTTCATGCTGTGGTGTGTTTACATAATACCTATCTGTGAATTCTCTTTGTTGAAGCTGAAATTGTACATTTCCATTTGGACAACAAAAATAAACAACCAGATTAATTAATCCCTGTTAATGTGACTGGCATGCAGTTGTTTTGGAGGCTGCCTACAAAACTGGATTGACCACAGTATATAGTGGTAATTTATGTGAGGTCAGGATATAACTTTATATAACTTGGAAAAGTTATTTTAATGTCTTTGTTCTTAAATGCTCTGTTCTATATTTGAGGCCAAATAAATGCTAACACACAGAGTTGGTGTGAGAAATAAATGAGGTCTATAACTGAAAGCATTCCGCATAGCACTCTGTGCTTGGGAAGAACAGAAAAACAGGGGTAGCTCTTGGGCCCAAACAATATTACTCACTTAACAAAAGAAATTCTATTAATGACTACAGATAAGGGCCTAAATTAGACTGTTCATATACCTAGGTCATAATCAAATTTAGATTTTAGTTAAAGTGATTATGTCTAAGAGCAGTCAACTTTGTATATTTTCTCTACAGATTTGAAAGAAAGACCCTTGCATATAAGAGCCCACCGAGAAAATCTGTTTTCTCACCTTAAAAATGGGTTAGACCTCTGCTTGAAATGAAACAAATTCTTGTGTCATACAGACCAAGTTCTGGGCACATAGAATACCTGAGTTCTTTGCTCTATTTAAAGTGTGACTTTTCATAGTAATTTGTCATTTACTTCCACGTTGAGTCTTGTTGGGCCAAGTAAGCTCTTGGTTTACATCTGGAGTATGTGCATTGGCAACAAAGTATTTTCTTTGTAATGGTTAGAATAATATAAAGTCTCCATTCCAGATATGCAAGGGGTAGAAGTTCACAGGGTGAATTTGGCCGGTGTGTATTAGTCAGGTTGAGAACTTTGTACACAAGATGGACAGAGGTGGACGAGACTCCACAGATGGATTCGCAGGTTGGAATGGCTTGCCATACTGAGCTGTCTTATAGAACCTGAATTTCTGAAATAGTGAATCATACCTACAATACTAAAATGCCTTACACTATACTTTGGCATCATTAGAGTCTTTCATACCATCTGGAAAGGAAAGGAGCAAAAGTTTCTTAGTAGGTGGCTTATAAAACTCTTCAGATATTTAGTGATCACATGTAATGTTTAAAATATTTAAGGCACTTTTAAAGGAGCCATTTGAAACACTCAAAATGATTACCTCTCCTAATTCACCAAGTATGTGCAAGATTTGATTTTTAACAAGCAAGACTGGTTTTGATTTATGAAGTGCCAAAAAAAAAAAACTTGAAAAAAACTACTTGAAATTTTGCTTCATTTTATTTAAAGAGACCTGAAAGACAGTTTTGTATATAAAAAAAATAAAAATAAGAAACATAAATTCTCTTGGCTTAATACTTTACATGCCAATTTCAGCCTGGAGCTCATTTTTACAGCTGTTTTATGAGTCTTTAAAATAGTGATTTATAATGGAAAGAGTGACACAATCTCAATTATAACATGATGTACCAGGTATCATAAGGAGCAAAGGTATTTTTCTCAAGCACGCATAACTTATAGCTTTTGCTTAAAGGTGGGTACGTTTTCATTAAGATCATAATTCTCAATTATGCCTAAATATCAAACTACAAAGATTGATTTATTAATAACCATGAATATCCTTTTACTTTTTCGTCCCAGAATTGAAAATTCAGCAGCAAAATATTCATGGAAAAATGAGACGTCTAGTAGAACTTCAAAAATGACAGCAAAACATTACTAAATGGTACAACATGCCACCCTGTCATGTAATTATTTTATAATTGTAGCATTCATCTATTAATATGAAGCTCTACGATGACATTAATGTACACTTCTCTAAAGATAGACTTTTGTTACTTAAGAGAGGGGCATAAATGCTGTGTGGAGTCATAATTTCTGAGGCCCTGACAAGTATTGGAAGAAGAAGATAGTCAGAAAACTACCCCTGACTTTTAAGTAGAAGAAGATCTATCTCCTTTGGTCAAACTCCTTTGGTCAGAGAGAACTGAGAGTGTGTCTGTAATCAGTGTCCCCTGGACATGCTCCTCTGTGTGTGCTTATGTGTATGTATATATGTGCACATGTGTATGAATGAAACTGAATCGGACAGTATATAAGTAATAGAAAAATGACCATTTGTGTGAATGTCAGTGAAGATGGACTTTATAATGAAATTAGCATCACAACTTTCCATGAAGTGTCAATAATTAATGCCATACTAATGTACTTTCTGAATTAAGTGCTTTTCTTTTTTTTTAAATTTTAACAGAAGGCTGTATCCTCATTCCTATAGTTGCTAAAATAGAAATAATTTGATGAAACTTCTTGATATGAAGGTAATACCATGATTGACATTTTCATTGTTTCATAAGATAGAATAAATCACTAAAAAGTAGTGTCGTATATAAATAATATGATAGGTCTTTTTATGAACTATCTTGAAATGTAAATGAAAATATGGTGACAATCATAGCATGTAAGCATTTAAAAAGTAGAGAAATGCTTATATGTATAAAAGTCCAGCAACAGAAGATTATTTGGATGATAAAACTGTCACAGATATTTTCTTACTCAGTTTGAAGAGCAACATTAATTGACAATTTTAACTTCCTATCAATGCCCTAGGTCATTTTGTAAGTGATAACCTAGTTCTCTACCTATGTCATTTAAATGTAGCTGAAAGCAATTAAGATGGGTTGCATAATAGAAATTTAAAAATATTTGTATAATGCAACTTATTGTTACAGTCGCTAGCAAAACAATGGTTATATTATGGGTAATTTGGATAAAACTGGTTGGCAGAGGAAATGCCCCCTAATTTAGTCATGTCTGGAGAAAATGTGGGCAAATCAAATTGTTCATCTGAACAATCTTTAATTCACAGAGTAGATTTTTAATTACTGATTAAGATCAGGGAATTACAAAGAGAATACTTCATATCATAGAAGGAAAAACTCACCAATTTATTATGAAAAACACTGGATATTCATGGTTTGTATTTTGTTTCATGGCCTCCCCATTTACTGGTCTTTTTCATTTCACTCAAGCACTAGTAGATTGTGGTAAATTTCAACTTTTTTTTTTTTTAAAGAAATTTCCCTTAAGTGTTTACTCTTTGCCAATATTGGTGAGTGGCAATAGAGATTTAAAAAAAGTGAATTTAAAGATAGGCAAAAACTCTACTTTCTAGAGCTCCGGTAACTCTGTGGTAAAATATGTGTTAATTAACTTGCTTGTGATAATAATTTTATAATATATACATATGTGAAAGTAAAAATCAATGAATAAAAACCTAAAAAGCTATGTTTTATGCATATCAAAAAAGAACTTAGATTGTACTGACATTTCATAAATTGTTAGTAAGTAAAACACAAAACAATTTTGATTATCACTAAACTTCTACTTATTGAATATTAAATGATTGTCAACATTACATGCATTTATGCTGTGACTGAAGATGGTGATTTATTTTTATCTCTCAGAGGCTATCGTGTAGAATGCACAATAAGATGGGCTGAATAAGAGAGCCCACTCAGATGGGCATTCTCATTTCCATCCTCTCATGTAGCTTATAACATCAGACGGCTAGAATTCCAGTAGATGCCCCGGATGGCACAGTCACTTGCCTAGTAGTTGATGTGGGCTTTGGCTGGTAGTTTAGCCAGAAATAATTCACCAAATTGTGAATGGTTTTCCCACATCAATTAAACTTATCACAGAATGACAGATGATTCCTAAAAAATTGGTATTTACAACAGACAGAACCTACTGAAAGCTTCCAGCCTCTTCAAGCCTGACCCTGGAACTTGGCACAGCCTCCCATCTCCTATGTTCCTTTAGAGATTTTGCCACATTCCAAGAGAAGGGACAAGGATCCCTTCCCTTTCAAGCATAAAAGGATTTGTGACCTGTAGTGGCCTGAATCACAATTTTTGTTTTTGTTACCAAATCAGACTTTCAGATTCATTTTCTATTCCAGCCATTGCTATGCTAAGTTCCACATAGATTCTAAGCAGTTTTGCATGGACACAACCTGGTGTCTCACTGTGAAACTTTCAACTGGGATTTTTTGGAACTGTTGTGTGGGAGGCCCATAGGAAGAGAAATGGGAGGGCTCACTCAGCATGAGCCCGTGTTGAAAGTGGAGACACAGGAGAGTCAACACACTGCAGCCTGACTCCTTCCTACTAATGGAAGATGGGAATCAATAGTTAAATGTATTCCCCATTATTCCCCCAGGCAGATGGTTCTGAAGGCTCTCTGAATGTTATTTGGGATTAAGCGTTGCACTGCCCCACGTGGCAGGGATAGTGATCATACTGTGCTTATATCCCAAGCTGTCAGGTAAATAGCAAGGGGCCTCTGAGACCCTCATAAGAGACAAAGTGGGTGGTTTGCCTTGGAGATGTCTTGAGCAATCACCCCACCTGGGAAGAACTAGGGCCAGCTGTTCTTAGTGCCTCTCCACCTTAGTCCTACCCCCAGCAACTAACTGCCACAGCTTAAGGCAGCCAATCTATGGTAGTCTGTTACAACAGTGTGAACAGACTAGGAAGTATTAGCAGTAAATAATCTTGTTTAAATATAAATGGTTTGAACAAATTCTTCCTTAAATTAAAACCCTCTATCCCCTATTGCTAAACATTAACATTGTTGACTCCTTCTAAGTTGGTGAGTTGCTCTGACCCATTTCTTATGGTAGGGTAACTTAAGCTGGTATTTTCTATAAAAAGGAAGATTTCAGAATTACACAGGGATGGAGGGTAGGTCAGTGTCCTCTACACAAATACAAACAATTCTTTGAATATTTCTAAGTCACTCTCAAACTGATTTTGCACAAATTTTTACGTATTTGAAATAAGGAATTTCCTTTTCATAGATTTTAGAAGATCAATTTTTCATTGGTCCATTCACCAATGAAACCACCAATGATGTATTTTTCAATATATATGATGAAAAAAGACCCAACAATCCCATGTATTACTGGGCAAGAGATATGAATAGAACCTCCTCTAAAAAACATAGATGAATGGCTAACAAACATGAAAAAATGCTCATTGTCCCTAATTATCAGAGAAATGCAAATCAAAACTACACTGAGATATCACTTAATCCCAGGGAGAATGGCCCACATCACAAAGGCTCAAAGCTGCAGATACTGACATGGATGTGGAGAGAATGGGAACACTTTTGCACTGCTGGTAGGACTGCAAACTAACACAACCTTTTTGGAAGGAAGTACAGAAAATCCTCAAAGAAGTCAAATTTTACCTCCCATTTGTTCCTGCAATCCCATTACTAGTCATCTACCCAGAAGAAAAAAAATCATTTTATCATAAGGGCATTTGTACTAGAGTGTTTATCGCAGCTCAATTTACAATTGCTAAAATGTGGAAACAACCTAAATGCCCATCAGCCCAGAAATAGATAACAACCTGTGGTGTATGTATACCGAGGAATATTATTCAGCCACTAAAAATGATGGAGACTTTATATCTTTTGTATTAACATGGATGGAGGTGGAACACATTCTTCTTAGTAAATCATCACAGAAATGGAGAAGCAAGAATCCAGTGTACTTAATTCTTATATGAAGGTAGTAGAAGAGCTAATACAAGGGGAGGTGGGTAGGGGAACAAGGAAGTAGGGACAGGGGTGGAGGAAGAGAGATGGGGTCACAATGTATGACACACCTCTTGGGGGATGGCCATAATTATAAGAGGGTCTTTATCTAAAAAATGCAAACAGTGTAACCTAATTCTTTGTACCCTCAATGAATCCCAAATGATAAAATGTATATAATAATATTGGGTTTTGATATCAACATATTTTATAAAATAACACACGCTTTTTTTTTAAATCAAAACCACTCTTTATTGGAAGAACTGTTGAATTCTTTTTAATGTCTATCTCCACTGACTGGCTTTGTTCAGGAATATTCAATATTAATATTAAAATAATAAACATATAGTCCTAAACAGTTTTACTAAAACATATTCACTCCTTATTTAATATATATACTATATGAAAACACTGAATGAATTATTTGGTACTTGTGAGTTTGGTCTGTTTTAGTTCTTATATTTTGTGCTCCCAATTTTAGTAGTCAGTGCTTAAATTTCATGCCAAATCCCAAAACTCAATACGGTGACTTCCCCCTGACACTTTGTTTGGGGGGTAGGCCCAGTTTTCAGTTTCCTGTCTTTATCTTCTTCTACTTTCTCTCCTTCTAGGAAAGACTTTTATTGTAATCTTCTCATCTACTTTTGTTTCTAGCTGCTCTCCAACTGTTGTTTTCTAGCTTCTTGTTAATACACAGAATTAAACTGTTCAGTTTACAATCTCACATGTTGTTTGAAATTTGAGTCCTTTACATCAGTTTGAAATAAGTTAAACAAGAGCTTCAGAAGTGAGTATAGTCATTATAATCTTGGTACTTACTATCAGACCTGTTTATTTGTGTAGATTATTTATATTTTCACATCTCAAGATTGGTGGAATTCATACAAATTGCATGTTTGAACAGACTGATGAGTTAGTCGCTCCACAGGTAGTACAATGACAGTGGTTCATTTTTACAATAACTGTAAGTAGTATAGGAAAACAGGTGATAAAATAGCCACTATTACTGTCTGCTTATAAACAGCACAACCAGCATGGACAGCAAAATATATCCTCTCAACTTGAGCCTTCTTACTTGGGAAAGGATTAAACTTACAACATTTCTCTCTCAGTGTGAAATCTATTTGTTTATTTTGGGTGAAAATCATTTTTTATGCCTCTGAGTTTCACCCTAGAATCCCTTTGGAAAATTATTGGATCAAGATGATACATTCTTGGTAAATAAAGCAGAATCCATAGCGAGCATACTTGGGGTTTGGTTTATAGCCAAGTCTCAGTAACTGGCTATTAAGGTAAGCCCTGCACTCATTTGTTCAGAGACTTGATTTTCTTTGATGGCCAAGGGCAGAGTGTTATGCATAGCTGGCTGATGATTCGGAGTGTAGGTGGTTCTGACTAGAGTTGGCACTAATTGGCAGAAAGGAAGAGATTCCAGAATTTAAAATGCTTTTATTCATAGACAACACTTACACAAAGAACACAGTTTTCTGTACCTTCAAAGTGACCCCCCCTTAAAAAGTTCTTTAGTAAAGAGCCTTGCAGGGGGTGTCAAATGGGAAAATTACGTTCAGTGAATGAGACAGGCTCTAGCACTTGTCTTTTATCACTACACTTGATTCCAAGCAGTATCATTGTAAGGCACACAGAGTATGCCCTGAGGTTTTCAATGCTTAATTTCAATGAATATTTTTACACCTTTTCCTTTTTAAGTCTAAAATGGATTCCCATAGGAGTACGAGCTCTTCACTAGCAAGAAAAGTGGTTCTAATGAGGCCAAAAAAAAAAGCAAAGATAATATGCTAACTAGTTTAGCAAGAAGGCAAATAGATTTTTTTGAAGAGAGTGGCCAGCCTCTTAATTTTTCTTATATTTATGTCCTTATGCTATTTTAGTTTGTAGCACCTACTCAAAGCCAGGCAGTGGTAAGTGCTTTATATGCATTAACAGATTTTATACTCTAATAACTTAATGAAGTATTCATTACAAAATTGCACTTGAAGAAGTCTGAGCCTGGAGCTGTTAAGTAACTTCCTGAAAATTACCGTTCTTTTATACTGATAGGGTTAGGGTTCTGATATCAAAAGCTGTAATTTATGTCCTAACAGGTCTGCTGATAAAGTCTTCTCAATAATTAGATAACATAAGTATTCTTTATTTTAACCCCTGTTGCCCATTTGTTTGATTAATAGATATGTAGGTCAATTTAGTCAATTGATTCAATTGGCCAAGAAAGGGTCTTCAAGGGGTTGGGAGGAAAACTTGGACTGCTGGACCAAGAAGTCTGCAGGACCCAATGTGGGGATGAAGTAACCCAGGTGACCACTAAAAAGAGACAATTAAGGGCCAATAGAAAAGGTCAAGACCGCCTGGAGGCACAGAGAGGTCAGTGAAAGAACTTGCAGCCAGGTTCACACGGAGGGAGTATTTATACCCCCCAGACCTTTGCCTCTCTTCTCTCTCACCTTGTCTTCCAGGAGGCACCGACTTCCAACTCTCTTTGGAAGTGCTCTAAACTTTCTATGTTCTTTCTAAATAAAATCTTTCTGTTATCCTGAAACTCCTGTAAGTTACTTTTGCTGTCTATCCACGCTGCCTGTAGGGCTCATTTCATCTTCAGTTTCCATCCACTTTTGCTTTAGATCACCTTTGTGCCTCGGTTGAACTTTCCGGCTTAGCTGAGTAATTGAATCAGGACAGATGGATTCGGGGAACTGGGATGCCGACCCCCAACAATTTTAAGTGAGCTATCTTTTTCTGACTCAATATTTACTTCTGCATTCAGGAGAATTGTTACATTACAATACTAGCACACTCTCAAATTTATTTGGAATATGTAATCACACATTTCAGTGTCTCAATTAGTAATAGAGGTTCAGTCTTCTGAAGACAAAATGTGCATTTTTATTACTTAAAATGAGCACATCTACATTTGCCATAGTGGCTGATACATCTTAACCTAAAGTAGTCACATGGCAGATACATCAGTGTCAGACACAACTATTTCATAAACTCCAATTTCATTAAATCAAAATTGTCCTAATGTTAATTTTTATTTAGATCACTGAGGATGCCCTAAGAACTCAGTTTAGAAGTTCACAAATTGTTTGAAAAGTAGATTTGCATTCTTTGAAGTTTTTTCAACAATAAAATTTATTGTAAACGTCATAAATATGTCATAGAAAACTCTAACATTCTATGTATTGATTTTAATCTATCATGAGAAAGTCAGCACAGACCCATGGTATTCTTAATCCTGAATAAAATTCTATAAAAACAATGAACAAAGTATGTAGTACAGTGGCCTCATATCAAAACAATAAGAAGAAATAAAGTAAGGGTTTCCATCTTTATACATGCTTAATTAAATATTTGTCCTGCTTAGTTGATTTTTCACTCTCCTATATTGCATGCCTCTTATTAAGACCTGACAGAAGAGTGAGAAGTAAAGGTACTAATTGTTCTTGGTACTGCTAACCAGTAACCAACAGTTACTCTTAATGGTTTTGTTGAAGATGGAGCTGCTATTCATTAATAGGGTTCAGGCTCTGATACAAAGTTCATTTCAGAGTGCAAGGATGACAAACGTTTTTCAAGAAGTTTTATAAAATCAAATTTTGTTTGACTATATGTTTAAAACATCTCATGTTAAAATTAAATGTGACCTAGAGAATACAATAGATTAAAGATGTAAATAGGGCCGATTAAAAATGGCACGATAATCACATTTTTATGCTTTAAAATGGAAAGGGACGTGCAGAGTGAGGCTGACTCCTCTGATAACACAGTAGTACACTAGTGGTAATTTTCAAATCTCTGTAAACATCATCAATTTTTTCTATGACTTTAACAAAAGCTACAGTTGTTGTCGACTATCGTAACACGTTTTCATGCAAAGCAGCATGATTTGTTTTTATTAAGCACTTTATTTTGAGATAATGATAGATTTATATCCAATTGTAAGAAGCAATAGACAGCTCTGAATTCTCTGCCCACTTCCCTGTAGGATAACCTCATGCCCAGCTACATACAGTGTCACTACTGGGTGATGGCACTGATGCCACCACAACATAGAACACACTCATTATCAAGGGAGCCCTCATGTTGCCCTTTGGTGGGTACCACTTACTTTGTCCCACCCTCCTCTCTTCCACCTTAACCTCTGGCAACCATAGTCAAATCACTATTTCTAACATTTTGACACTTCAAGAATATCATAGAAATGTTACGTGTGATACAACATGCCATCTTTTCTGATTAGCTTCCCCCCACCTTTTTTTCCACATGACATATGTCTGCAGAGATACAAACAGGGTTGCCTTTTTATCAATAGTTATTTCCAATTTTTTTCCTCAGTTGAATTCCACAGTAGGGCTGTGACACCATTTATGATCCCAGTTTCTGTCTATTATGAATAAAGCTGCTGTAAACATTCTTGTGCATGGTTCTACAAGAACAGAAATGTTCATTTTCTCTGGGAGAAATACCCAGCAGAGCAATTCCTCAGTCACCTGGTAGCTTCAAGTGTAGTTTTTTAGAGAAACTTCCAAAGTGTTTTCTACATTTGCTGTACCATCTCACAGTCCCACAAGTCCATGTGCAAGTATTTAGGTTTTCTGAATTCTCACCAGCATTTGCTGTTGTCACTTTTTAAAATTATTATTTCATATGTTCTGATAGGCATACAAAGCCTGACACTTAAGCTGACAAACTCATCCTTAAAAGTGCTACCCAGAAGGAAAAAAATCCTTTTATCATAAAGACACTTGTACCAGACTGTTTATTGCAGCTCAATTTACA
>CAUYQV010073999.1:0-10009 GCA_963574575.1 Galagoides demidoff | reverse complement strand
AATGGCAGCAGTAGCGCAGGGTACGTGAGCGACCATATCAGTCCTAGTTCAGTCCCACAAGTGTAGCTGAGGGGGAGCGAAGGACTTCTTGACCGTCACCCGTTGGATGCGTGAGGCACTAGCAAGCCGATCTGTGCCCTCCCAGTGAGGGAACCCGGAGTGGGGAACTCCTCCACCTCTGTCCGTGGGACCTATGTGGCTCTTGCAAACAGATCTGTGCCCGCCCAGAGTGGTAGACCCCTCCACCACTGCAAGCATTTCTAGGCCCACCCAGCTTGGGTGCCTGGAGCGAGGAACTCCTCCCCTGGCCCCTGTTGGGTGCGTTGGTCTCTGGCAAGCTGTTTTGGGTCTACCTGGAACTGAGGACTCCTCTGCCACTGCCTTCAGGACGCCTGTGGTACTAACAAGCAGTTCCAGGCCTGCCCTTAGTAGGACCCTGGGGCAGGAATTTCCTCTGCCACCCATGAAGCGTGTGACTCTAGCAAGCAGTTTTGTGCCTGCCCTGCTCTGTGAGGGCAAAAGGACCCACCCAGCAAATGCATTACTCTGGGAAGGTTAATACCTCCTTCCCCACCTTGCACCCAGTCACTCATAATCCCCTAGGTCTATGACCCTATTCACTCCAGTAGGCCACTGCTCCTGGGGTTTACAACTGGCAAAATCAGCCAGAAATCTGAGTTTGGCAGGGGTCCTTGCGTGCTTAAATTAGGCTTCTGTCTGGCTAGATTTCTCTGCAAGTCCAAGGTTGCATTTAGCTCTGGGAAGCAAACAAATAGCAGTTTACACTCAGGCGTCAATTCTAACCTCTGCCTGCCCACTGCCTTTGTCTCAGGTGTATTAGACCTGAGGGCTGGTGCTTTACTTATGAAAGTTATCTGAGTTTTGCCTGTGGCAGCTGTCCGGAACCTCTGTTTGCCCACAGAGACGGAGCTGGAATGGTGTCAGTTTGCAGCTCAGGATGCCACTGTTGCTGTATTGGCATCCCCTGAGCCTATTTTCTTCTCCTCACACCTGTGCCACAGTCAGCACAGAACAGCACCAGCTCTTTCCCCCTCCACTTCTCTCAAGGAGATGCCCAAGAATCTGGATTCCATAGGTAATAAACCTCCAGACCTCGGAGTGGGTGGGTGGGGACTCCTCAGTGTTCAATGTTGCAGGTGGGGAATATATACTGTTTTGTACAGTTTTAGAGTTTTATGCCTGGTCAGAGGGTTCCATGGCATGCCAGCAGGTGTAGGAGTTCCAGTTTTTAGGGGGTGTCTCCCATGGGATAGAGTGGGAGGAAGTTTGAACTCTGCTCGCTTGTTTGCATGGAGTAAACTGCAAGCTCTTGTTGTGGGGGAGGGGACTCCCATCTGATTGGTGGTGGATTTTGTACCTTTTGATTGTATTTTTGGGGTCGCAGCTTGCCTCAGAAAGGTTGAAGTGTGCTCTTCAATCTTCTCTCTTGGCTCTGCTCCAAAGCATCAGCCAACTTGCTAAACTTCTGTCCCTCAAGCCTCCTTCTGGATGGGATCTTCTGCAAAAAGCTAGCTGCAATCCGCCATCTTGGCTCTACCCCTAAGGTTTGTTTTTTGACAGAGTTTACCGATTCCTTTTCTTATGGCCTTGTTTATGCACATTGTTCTGTAATACTTTTGGCTAGTCTTTTAGTCCCATTTAACAGATCAATTTAGTAAAACAGTTATGGCTCATTTTATGAGTTGACAGCACAGACATGGGTGGGATTTAATACAGGTATGTCACACCCTCTTTTTTCTCCTTTCTCCAATTTCTCTTTATTAGAGACAAATTATAGCAGAACTAGCTCAGTTGTTAGAATAAACTTTATTTTCAATATACTGATTATTTGCATAAAGCACAGTAAGAATAATTAATCATTAGTCATCTAGGGTTCCTTTAAAATTGGCTTTGCTGAAATTCTTTGTATGGGATTTCAACTGGACTTGAAGCCTTTCTTGAGCCCAGGTTTCATCTGTGCCATTAGATACCTGAATGCATTGGGTAAATTCCTCTTCTCTTGAGGTTCCCAAGCATATTTTGACTTCCAAACATGTCGGAAAGTTACCTTCATTACTTACTACAGATCAGGAATGTTACTGATGCATATCTGGCCAGTTTTTCAGAGGGTTTTTTATTGGCTTTCTAAAGTCAACTTTAATCCTTTAACGCAGTCTGGACATCTCTGGAAATGTTATTCTAGTCAAAGCCTGGGTAAAATAACCAGTGTCTTTATTATGTTTTATGGAACAAAACAGATTCTTACTGAACTTATGCAAATAACTGTTTTGTTAGAAATTAAGAATACTTACAAATGGCTTGTAAATTCTGGAGAAATCAAGGAGAAAGAAAAAATACATGTTTTAAATTCTGCTTATATGTACATACATTGTTTGAAAAGTTACAAATAGTTCAAAAGACTGAAAATAGTTTTTTTGACTTCTGGAAAACAGAACACAGACAGAATTAAGAATATTTTAAACAAAATTATAATAAAGCAGTTTACTTCTATGTAACTGATTTCTGTTATGTTTGGAGTTCGGTTAGCAATACTTACAGACATGTTAACTTTTCAAAGAAAGATCTGAAAATCTGTTTTTATAAAAACATCAGGATTTGAATTTAAGAGAATTTGTTAATCCTTCTTAATATTTCCCCCCTTTTTAGGATGAACTTTGAACTTAGTCAGTTACATAAAAAACATTTTCCTTTTTAGATGAAGTAAAATTATTACTGATAGTATATGTTAGGATGGATTAATGTTTTATACTTTAGGACAGAATAATGCTTTACAGGTGAGGACAGACCAATGTCTTATAATATTGGAACATATATATAACCATAATTTATACAAAATTAATTACCATTGTATATTTGGCAATGTTTCCTATATACTTTTAATAAATCAAATAAGTCTAATTTGTTTTTCTCAGTTTCAGAACCTGCCAGTCTCGGTTCATGTGGCCAGTGCCACAACCACTATGTTATGGGCACTAGGCCTTAAATTTAGAATTTTGGTTTTGGAAGGTTTGTCATATATCAAAGGCTTAAAACATTTGTTTAAACAAGATTACAAGCTAAAAGATTTTAAAGGAAATAAGGAAATACATAGTCGATTGGACTAAATGTAAACTTTTTTACAAAAATTTAATTAGATTTATTTAACCTGTATAGGCAATTTACAAACATTTTAATTCTTCTTTAACTTTTAATTTGCTTCTGACTTTTTTAAAACAACTATTCTGCTCCAGCATAAATTTATTACACAATATTCTTTAGAAAGCCAACAAATACAATGCCATTTTTCTTTCTGTCTAATTTTCTTACTCCTTAAAATTCACTTTTTACAAAACAGGATTACAGTTAACCCTTTACTCACCAAACTGATAATTAGAAAGTTTTAAAAGGCAAGAACTTTTCTTTGATAAAAACACAGTTTTTTAGGTGACTAAATTATTACATTTTACAAATGAGAGACATTTTATGAAACATAACATTGATATAGGATTTTCTTAATTAGAGCTAGACAGGAAATCTTTATTTTTCGGGCTCAGGTAAGCTTAGAGATTAGATTTTTATTTCTATGCACAAACATGTTGTACGTCATACCCTTTGAGTCCTAGTAAGGTTATGAACAAAGCAGTTCCAAACATTTTGGAAGGTTTTATTCTGAGTAGGGAATACACACCTTAATTTTTCCCAGATAAAAATTATAAAGAACTAATAACCCTGCCTAAGGTGCGGGGCTGTATTTATTCATTTTTTAGAATATCCATTCAGTTTGTAAAGGTATGTTCTCATTCATGAATGAGGCAATTTATCAACGTAGTATTATTTGTTTTAATGCTTTTTGCTGGCCACTGCCACCTGTCTGGCAATTCTGTTCACATTTCTCTGTCCCTGAGGTGTCAATTTGCACCCCCCCATCTTGGTCTTTTCCCACCATTTTTCTTCCCTCCATGGCTTGGAGGACCTGGCGGGCCACACTTTTGGAGCCTTGACTGGAGTGGCTGGGCATGATGCCATTTCTCTGTTTCCCATAGATCTTGGTAGGAATGGGGAGTAGCCCTGGCCTGGGTTTGGTTAAGGGCTGTAACAAAGAATCAATAGCTAAATCCTGCAAAGTAGAAGCAGTGAAGTGGGAAAGCCAGGCAAAAGGAGTCAAAACTCTTTTTACTGTGTCTGAATTTTTGCCAGTTGTTACTGCTGTTGCCAACGGCACCCCTGTTGCCTGCATAACAGGAAATGTAATTGGATGACAAAATAAATGTACTAATAAGTTAACAGGGTGGGAATTCTGGTCTCATCAGGGGATAATATTATTATACAAATTTACCCAATTACTTTTTCTTGACTGATGGCAACTAAGAGTACTACAATTAGACAAATGTTAATCATGAGAATTCTGAAAGGAAAGACAGTCTGAGTACATTCCCTGGTGGACTAGTCTGGGGGTAATGTTACCAATCCTAATACCAATAATAAGGGTGAAGAGACTAATGACTGACAAATCAAAAATGCACCAGACAGTGAGGGGTGTAGGTCCTTTGAAAGAAAAGATCTGCAATTTACTTACAAATGTTTTCAAGACTATTGGTTTCAGGCTGAGATTAGTCTTTTAATAAAAATTGAACAAATGTTATAAAATGACAATAGTTTACATTTACTCTTATACTCTTGTACTTTTAGAATCAGAACCGAACATGTTCTTATACAATTTTAGCAGGCCTGTGGGTGATCTAACACCTCGGGGGTTGATTTAACTCCCGTTTTTATTTAATAGTGTTTCTGGTGACTGGTGTTAACACACATTTCTGGGAATCCCTGACAGGTTAGTAGGGTTGAGGTTCCCCACTGATCAGGTTGTTCCACCAACACATGTTTCTGAGTGTTTCTGACAAGTCAATGGCTTGGCAACCAGGGGTCCCTGTTTAAAGTTCCTGTCTTATTGGACTTCCCCTGGAGGATTTTAAGGGTTTTTAACAGTTACATGTTTTTACAACAATTCATAACAAATAAGCATAACAAAAAATACCATCAATAGTTAATTAATGTTTGTAGACACCACTTAAAAATAGATGTTAAAATGGCTAACTTCTGAGTGTGGATTCTGGGCTTTTTAGTGGCCCTGGGATGTTTTCAGGGGGAACCTTCCTTCAAAGGGATTACAGCCTACTCCCTTCAGAGACCATCTGAGGATTGGCAGAATATATACTAACCAGAATGATGTCAGGTTACTGTTTTAAAAAGTAAAGAGGACTTTTTTTCTTTTTTAGTTTCAAATGAGTAATTGATGTTGGGTCTACTGCTGAGAGCTGGTACCTTATCACAAAGCTATTTGTAATATAGCAACCTCAGTTTTTTTTTTTTTTTAGTAGGTTTAACAAGCTTCATATTAACCTTTAATTGTTGGAAAGAGAGGATCTTCAACATAAGTGGGTTATTTGCTGACAGACAAGAAAAAAGGAATGTTAATACTTAAACTCACAAATTGAAGGTATACCAGGAAGTAACTAATATATAGAAACAAAAGTAGCCCAGTCTCAAGGATAGTGAACAGTTTATCAGGAAAAGGGAGAAGAAGGAAAACACAGCGATTTTCTCTGGATTGAAATCTAAGAGAGTTTCCTAAAGGAACTTTGAAGGGACACTGAATAAAGCCCTGGAAAAATTAAATACAATCTTGACTAACAAATGTTACACAATTTTACTAATATATAAAGGGATGAACATGAGGAACAAAAACCCACTAAGGATTCTTTTTGCTCCTTTTAGACAAAGACTGTAGCAGGGGTTAATTGTCCTGCAGCCTTGCTCTCTATAATTCCCCCAGATTCTCCTTGAGTTCACTGGACTGTCTAAACTGAAATTTTTTCTTGGCACAGCCTCCACCTTTTACCCCCCCCCCCGCATGATTTGTAGACTCAAATTAATATATGCCAAGTAGGTGCCTGCTTCTCAAAGTTGAAAATCTGGAATTTCTAGTTTCTCTTTGTTAAGCTTTTCCTTACTGTTGTTCTTGGTGGATTTGGCTGAAATTTAAAAGTTACTGAAAGAGCATTTTCAAAAATTACCGTGTTTTATTTTGAACAAATCACTAAGCGGATAAAAAGACTACAATACAAACATTATAAAAAACAGATAAACCAATAAAGTAAAATAACAAGTGGACGGGACAGAAAACACAAATGGAATTCAACAGGCAGATATTAGTCAAATGCAAAGTCACATTTAACTATTTCACTCACTCACTTATACAAAAATTAAAACATACAAAAGACACACAAACCAAAACCAGCACAGTTGACTGTAAGAACCAAGACAACTCAATAAAAGACTGCAATTTACCAGAACAGGACTAGCCTGCAAACCCAAACAGTCCAAGAGACTACGAATATCAAAACAGACTAATAAGGAGCTGTAATCATGATAACACAAATCAAACAACTCAAACCTACACCAGAGACAGGGAGACATCTCCCACTGTCTCGGGAACAGGCATCTCAAGCCACATCTAGCCTAGCCTATTGTTCCCCCAGATTCTCTAGAGACCCAGACAGACTTACTTAAGGGGCCACAATCAAATCACCAAAAACGGAAAATTTGGAAACCTGTGACCTGAGGTTTTTTTTCTTACATGGCTGAGTGCTCTAGGGCAGAGGGACATCTTCTCTGAGGCCTTCCCCTGGAGCTGTCAGCCGGTAATGGGTCCAGGCAGGGGCCCAAGGGTGAGGATCTTGCTGGGAGCCTCCAGATGAAATAATTTAACAAACCTGGAAAAATAAACTTGGACCCACTCTGATGCAAAAAATTGGTGATTTATTCGCACCTGCACAGGGGGCCATTGTCCTAAGACAAGCGGCCCTGAAGTGCAGGGTTTTTTGTCTTTTATACCTTTTCCTGTGTACAAGGAACGTTGCCATTGGTAGGGCACCATCGGCAGGGTTACAGTTTGGGTTTACAGTTTAGATATCAATGGTTACAGATTGGGTGGCAGTGGTTACAGTCACAATGGTTACAGTTCAATAGGTACAGTTTGGGTAACAATGGTTACAGTTTGGGTTATTGTTCTGAAGTCTGTTCCTGGCAACCCTAGGGGGAAGAAGGGAGCCTGGGAAGGGGCTGAGAGGCACGTTCTCTGCCACCATGGGGGGGCATGGGAATGGGCTGGGTTACAACAAAACTAGTTAACATAACAATCACCTTATTTATTTATTTTTGTGATAACACATTTATAGTAAACTCTCAGTTGATTTGAAATGTACCCTTGCCTTCTATGCATTAGGTGAGATCCTGCCAAATACTCACTTTCATCCCTCCCCTTCATTCTGCCTCTCCTCCCCTCTTTCTTACTGGACTATCTTTCTGTTTTATCATTCTTATGAATGTGTGTTTATATATTGGTTTCATAATGGTATTGAGTATATTGAATATATTTTTCCATTTTTGAGATAGTTTACTAAGAAGAATATGTTCCAGATCCATCCAGGTAAACATGAAAGATGTAAAGGTTCCCTCCTTTTTATAATGTTCTATAATATACATATACTACAATTTGTTTATCCATTGATGGGTTGATGGGCATTTAGTCTACTTTGCAACTTGGCTATTGTGAATTAGGCTGCAATAAACGGTCTGCTACAGATACCCTTGTTGTAAAATGATTTTTGTTTATCTGGGTAGATACCTAGTAATAGATTGCAGAATCAAAATTTTAGTAGGTCAACTTTTAGTTCCTTGAGAATTTTCTGTAATTCTTTCAAAAAGGGGTGTATTAGTTTCAAGTCCCATGAGCAGTGTAGAAGTTTTCCTTTCTCTCCACATCTATGCCACCATCTGCAGTTTTGGGATTTTGTGATGTGGGTTAATCATTTTTTTTTGAGACAGTCTCACTATGTTGCCCTTGGTAGAGTGCTGTTGTGTCATAGCTCACAGCAACCTCAAACTCTTGGGCTTAAGCAATTTTTTTGCCTCAGCCTCCAAAGTAGCTGGGACTACAGGCACCTGCTACAGCAGCCTGCCAATTTTTTTTTTTTATTGTAGTTGTCATTGTTGTTTAGCAGGCCCAGGCCAGGTTCTAACCCACCAGCCCCAGTGTATGTGTCCAGTGCCCTAACCACCACCAGGAGCCAAGCCTTTTTATAATTCTTTATTAAATCATAACAGTGTATTTAATGCATTTGTGGGGTACAATGTGCTGATTTGATATACAATGTGGAATGCTTACATCTAATTGCTTAACATAACCATTTCCTTGCTTACTTATTTGTTGTGGCAAAATCATTGATATTCTATTCTTAATAGTATAGAAATGTATCATTGCTTTACCCAAATTAGGTTTGATCCCCCTAAAGGCCCTCTTCTTCCCAGCCTCCCTCCTCCCCTCCTTCCTCTTCCCTCTTTTCTTCTAGTTATGTTTTACCATCCCTATGAATTTGTAGCTGATTATATACTGATTTCATAGTAGTATTGAATACCTTGGATACTTTTCCCCACATTCTTGAGATACTTTACTAAGAATAATATGTTTCTGCTCCATCCAGGTAAACATAAAAGATGTGAAGTATCCATCTTTTAATGGCTGCACAGTATTCTATGGTGTACATATACTACAATTTGTTAATCCATTCATGGGTTGATGGGAATGGGTTGATTCCATCAGTTGGCTATTATGAATTGGGCTGCATAGAATTCCATAGTGTACATATACCACAATTTGTTAATTCATTCATGGGTCAATGGTACTTGGGTTGATTCCATGAGTTGGCTATTATGAATTGGGCTGCAATAAACATTCTGGTGCAAATGTCTTTGTTGTAAAATGATTTTTGATCATATAGATAAATAACTAGTGGGGGATTGCAGGATCAAATGGCATATCCACTTTTAGTCCCTTGAGTATTCTCCAAACTTTTTTCCAAAAAGGCCTTATTAGCTTGCATTCCCACCGGCAGTGTAGAAGTGTTCCTTTCTCTCCAATGTGGGCTAATCTTACTGGAGTTAGGTTATATCTCAAAGTAGTTTTGATTTTAGTTTTGCTGATGATTAAAAATAATGAGCATTAATCCATGTGTTTATATGCCATGAGCCTGACTTCAGAGAAATTTCTGTTTAAGTCTATTGCCTACAAAGAAATGTGTTTGTTTATTTTTTTCTTATTGATTAGTTTGAGTTCTCTGTGGATTCTAGTTATCAGACCTTTGTCCGAAACAACCTGCAAAAACCTATCCCATTCCAAAGGCTATGTTTGCTTTACTTACAGTACCCTTAGCTGTGCAGAAGGTTTTTAGCTTTCTCAGAACCCAATAATATATTTTTGGTGTTGGTTAATTTGCCATGGGGGTCCTCCTCATAAAATATTTTCTGAGAGCTCAATGTCTGTAGTTCAGCAGCTAGGGTGCCAGTCACACACTACAGAGCTAGGGGGTTTGAATCCAGCCTGGGTCTGCTAAACAGCAATGAAAATTAAAAAATAATAGCAGGACGTTGTGGTAAGTGCCTGTAGTCCCAGATATTTGGGAAGCTGAGGCAAGAGAATTGCTTAAGTCCAAGAGTTGGAAGTTGCTGTGAGCTGTGACACTACAGCTCTCTACCAAGGGTGACATAGTGAGAATCTATATCCATTAAAAAAAAAATACATACACACACACACATTCTGAGGGCAATATCATCAAGTGTTTTCCCTGCACTCTCCCCTAGTATTTTTATAGTTTCATGTCTTAAATTTAAATATGTTATCCAGTGAGAATAAATTTCTGTTACTGGTGAAAGGTGATGGTCCAGTTTCAGTTGTCTACAGGTCACTAGCTAGTTATCCCAGCACCTTTTCTTAAATAGAAAATATTTTCCCTAATATATGTTTTTGTTTTGGAATGTGAATGTGTTGATACAATGATTAACCAAATGATATGAAAGTTATGTTAACCAGCTTGATGAAGATGTTTCAAATTGTATATGAAACAGCACAATGTACCCCATGTTGGCATCAATGTACACAGAAATCAATTAA
>CAUYQV010073997.1:0-56050 GCA_963574575.1 Galagoides demidoff | reverse complement strand
TCACATTAATTTTTTTGTGTTTTTCCCTTTGTCAATATATTTATGAGAAAAATGTTCACATTAAAAGTGAATGTCTTCATCAGTGTGATATCTTTGTAGTCTCTCAATTGACTATATATACACACACACATATATATATATAGGTAATTTTTCAGTTATCAAGGGCCAAATGAGCCAGATTGCCTCTTATACTTTTCCATCATTGTATGCTATGCTTTCGTGTACTCTTTCCATTATAACCATAGACTATTTTTGCTTTACAAATAATTTTCCCCTTGTCAAAGCATTTCTCTCTTCACCTTATTCAAGCAGATAGAATTTTTCTGTACCCAAATTTAAGGGATGTTGTACAAGTACCACAAAGAATAGAATGAAAGTATTTTTCTTTGACTTTTATGATTTGAAAATCTAGGCCATTAAGATAATAGAAAGAAAGGTCAAAGTCTTAAAAGAGACATCATAAATAAAAGCAATTATTTCCCTATCGTCCTAACGAGGGTGAATAATGTCCATGCTGGGTGTTCTGAGGCACAGACAGAGGGAAGTGATGGCAGTTTAGAAAGGGAACTCTATGCTCTACATCGCACAGTTGCTCTGGGGTTTGGCTAACATCCCAATTACTTTGTTGATCTCAATCTGAATGCAGAAAGTTATATAACAGATTTTCCAAATAGAGCCTAAGGGAAGTTGGGATACACTAAAAAATGAAATGGTGCCTGGTTACATAGGCAAGAAAACCCTCCAAAGGCCTCAGAGACTGGTATGTTTTATGTTTAACTTTCATGGAGGTTTCAGTGGGACCACTTTAGTGTGTCCCAACATAACATGAAGAAATAGTTTTCAGACCTGTAAGGTGTATGAAACAGAAGAAAAAGAGGAGTATGCAGCAAACTTTGAGCACTAACTTAGAAACAACTGTGTTGGGGATCTCAGTAAGAGCCTCTGGCACCTTATAACATTAAGGGAAACACTAGTGTTCCTGGGAAACCAGGACAGCACTTACACATCATTCCATACTCCCTGCTCCAGACTGAGACCCCAACCTACAGTTTGGGAGAAGGCCCTCTAAATTGATGGAGTGTAGATTTTTGGCAAAAATGAAGATCAGGGACTTGAAATGATAACAAAGTTGATTCATCTATAGTTACATATATCATTTTGTGAACAAAAAATAAACATATCAATCTATCATGTTTCCAATGCTTCAATAAAATCGAATTTAGACTTAAATGGTTGAATTTATTCCCTTGAATTTATTTTTCAGCAAGAGTAAAAATAAACAAAAAATAAACAAAATATAAAATAAACATATCAATCTATCATGTTTTCCAACACTTCAATAAAATCAAATTTAGATTTAAATGGTTGAATTTATTCCCTTGAATTTATTTTTCAGAAAGAGTAAAAGGAGAATCTAAATGTAATGAGTACAAGCCTTCAAGATTCCTGAGCAACACAACTTTTACCATTCAGGTGAACTGCATGGATTTCAGACTTGAGCTTATTGCCTCCATTCCCAGAAAACCAGGCTGATGACGAAATACTGCATTCAATCAACTCTTCAAATTTTTGTGTCTTTGATTAGTTGGTCAACTTACATTTTTTCCAGAAGGGTTGGGTTTTCCATTCATCTCTTATTTTCATGTGTTATCCTAGTACTTAACCCTTCCTATTAGCATGTAAGTGTCATGCAAAAAGATTCAATATGTGTTTGCAGGCCTAGTTCTTTGGTTTTCATATTGTTGCTCCTCCCCTGAGTTACAATGGCTTTGAATTAGGTATTCTCAATACTCTTCCCAGACTCTTTTTTTTTTTTTTTTTTTACAAATATATGTGCTTTACCCAATCATATTTATTCCCTTGTGAGTGCCATTAATACTTTAAGACTGTTTTTTTTTTGGGGGGGGGTGCATAATTTACTTAAATATCTGCAACAAACATGAATTTATATGAGGCTATTTACATTTTCTTAATTTTTTTCCTACAAATTCTGCTAGGGAAGTTATACTTCATATACTATATATGAAGGTGTCGCCTATTTAAATTTAAAATACTTTCAGATTTTGAAAGTCGGGTACATGAAGTGATTTAAGAAGGTGGATCTATACATAGGAGGCTTTTTTATAGTGACCTCTTTAGAAATTGCTCTGTTTACTTAACTCACTTGCCAGGCTCTCGAGAAGGATTTATATAAAATTTTTTGCTCTTCTCTTTCAAATTATTCTAAATCATACTGTGTAGGTCATACGCATACTATGGTTTAGGGCATTTGGGACTTTTTTTGCTTCATTATTGTTGGTTATTAGGATGGGGGTGGTTTTCAGGGAAGGCATTTTTCTGACTAAACCTGTTCTAGTAGCTTTCCTGGAAAGTTCTCATAATTGAAAGGGGGAAAAAAAAAACAATGCAGAGATACCCTTTAATGTTCTAGCAGCTGGAGAATAAAGTTAAAGGGCAAGTTTTGTTATATTACAGTTACAGAGGTCTGTGTTAGATCAGTATGTATTTTAATTCTTTCCTCTTCAACCCGGGTTCCTGACCCAAATGAATCATCCTGTTATGAGGTTTTTTTCCCCCCTCATGGAGCTATTTGGTGGAGGGCTGTGCTTGGATAACCAAATGGAGCAAATAACCCAGATGTTTTATGAGATTTGAAATTACTTCCATGAAATATATTTTCTAAATAAATAATTTTTGTATCACAGTAAATGATTTGAATCTCCACCATGTGTTTTCAAATTTTATTTTATATTCTTTTCAAGTAAATATATGAAAAATACTATACTGCCATCTATAATGATCCTGAATATAGTTTTCTGATAGTTGCAGGGATCCCTCTGAGGCATATATTCTCTGCACTATTTTCGCCCAGATAGTAGGTTTGTTTCTCATTAGTTAGGAAAGACAAGTGTGTTTTTCATCATGCTGTGGAACTCTTACCACAAAAAGACAAGCCAGGGAGTTGCACAGCTATAGGTTAATCCTGGATGTTCATTAAAAGTACCAGGTTCTGTCAGTAGAGTGAATAGTGATCATACACTTCATAGTAGGCTCTGGGGAGGAATCTCTGTTTCAGAAGTGGGTTGCACTTGCTCATTAATAGCATATCTGTCCAAAACAAATAACAAACTCTGAAGCAGGAAGGTGTTACTTTTAACTCATCGAAGCTCAAAGACCAAGGGTAAGAGTTTTGTTTTCTAAAATCCACAGACAAAATCAATGCTAAAAAACACATGACATTTTCCAAAATGGATTCTTAATTGAGGGTAATTTGAGTCATTCATTGTAACTGAAGCTCTGATAATTATGTTAGATGTGAATTTGCAGAATAGCTCACAGAATACATAATAATGCAATACATTTATGTAATGTATACAGTTTTAATAAATTTATCATGAACAAAATTTAGAAATATAAAAAGGAAAATAATATTTTATTATTTTATTTTCAAGACTTCAAGTATTAATCTTTTTTCTGACAGATTAACAAAGAACATTCACAAGGAGCAAATATTTATAGCAGAGGGGAAATGTGTTGAAATTGATGAGATTTACCTTTGAATTGGTCAGAATTTCATGCAACAAGCTGAACATTCACTCTCTCTCTCACCTTTCCTCTCTTTTACTTTCCTTTTAAACGTTTACTCTCAGCTCTTACCCATTTTACATATAAGCTCTAAGATGCATTTATTGCTGAGGACTTAATCAAAAAGTGTCATTTTTAATATCTCTGTACATTTTATACACCAGTATCTCAACTAAAATCTTGTTCTTCTTTCACATTTACCAATTCAAAAACCTCTCTTTGAAATCTCTGAAGAATACCTTTGCATGTCATGCTAATATAAATGTTACTGTCAAGATTTTATGTTTTTATGGAGTTTTAACATATTTCTAGTATACTGTTTATCATGTTATAATTACTTAACTTTATGCCTGTCCAGCCCAGTCATGTTATGCCCTTTGAGAAGGTCTGGCCCATATCTCTTTCCTTACTTATCACTATTAAAAGTCCTAGCCTATGGTGTAGCACAACAGTACGACTAAACAGATTAACACCACTGAAAGCTTTGACTTATTTTAGTAAAATCTAAACCTGATATAATATTGTGCATCAGATTATCCTAACAGGCCCTTAACACATATGCAATCAAAAATAAATTATATACGGTAGCATTTGCCAATTATGTTTCAAATAATTACTGTAAATGGATTCTAAAGTCTCATTTTAATTGCAAAAATACTAATATGTACTTAAAATTTTCAAATTATTTTAAACAAATTATATACTATGATTTAAAATGATCATGCATAAACATTTTCCTTCAGTGGTATTCATTTAAAACAGTTCTCTGCCATTTTCAGAGAAAATAATAATAATAATAGCAAGACTAATATCAGCTACCAATTATAAAGGGTTTAATGTATGTCGAGCACTGTTCCAAATAGCACTTAAATTATCTTATTTAATGACTAAAACTATTCTATGATCAGGCAGTATTGTTTTACCTGTTTTACAACATGGGAAACAGAGGCATAGAGGCGTTCAGTAGTCTCACTAAATTATGATGTGGTAACTGGGAAAATCAGGTTTTAAAAATATGCCATTTAGCTATCAGAGCTTTCATACTTAACCATTTGGACAAAATATATTATTTACCCTCTAGTTTGAGAAAGTGGGAAATTACAAATTCTATGGGAAGAAATGTGTATTTTTTGAAATACATACTCATCTTTCAAAATAAAAATGATGCTGGTTTATTTTCAGAGGAGTATATAGGCATAGATTTGTGATATGTGGATTTATGCTAAATATTCTATTTCTCTACTTGGGCCACTCTGAGACCAATAAAATAATTTTATTTTTAAAAAAGTACTTAGGAAATTATCTGTAGCTTAAGCACTCAGTATTTCTTCTCTCAGAATGGTTAGAGCCTAAGTAAGTCTCTTTTTATTTTTTAAATTATTTTATCATTTTTTATTAAATCATAGCTGTGTACATTAATGTAATCATGGGGTACAATGTGCTGAGTTTTATATACAATTTGAAATATTCTTATTGAACTGGTTAACATAGCCTTCATGGCATTTTCTTAGCTATTGTGTTAAGACATTTATATTCTACACCTAGTAAATTTCACATGTGCCCTTGTAAGATGAACCGTAGGTGTGGTCCCACCAACTACTCCCCCTCCACCCATCCTCTTAAGTGGGTCCCTTTAGAACCACGGACTCACAACTGTTTTACACATCTCATAGTAATATGTATGTATGTATGGAGTCATTAAAAGTGGAAAAAGTACATATGATTTGAAGTAATTTTAAAGAAAATATGTATTTTATGATCAGAGTTACTAAACATCTAACATAAATTAAAAATGAGAAATTATTTTAAAGAAAATATGTATTTTATGATCAGAGTTACTAAACATCTAACATAAATTAAAAATGAGAATTATTTTCTCTTTTCCATGTGAGTTTTGAGAATCTTTACATACACATCAGATGAAGAAAATTAAAACCACTCTGAGTATTTCAAATACTAAACATTTCCTATAGGAAGTTGACTTTGAAAGACACAGAAGAGTTAGAAGTATAACAACCTAAAATTAAGCCAACAAAAGACCATCAAGAAAGAAGAGGTAATATCCAGAGCACACAAGATATTAATTTCTTAGGCTGGAGCTCACACACCGGGCTTGCTAAAACACAGCTACGCTCTTGGGCTCTGCTCTAGATTCTCAAGAACAGCAACAAGGAGAAACACTGTCCCTGCTGGGCTGTTGGGTTCGGGAATCTTCCCAGTCCTCTACGGTTTCAGTTATTCACAGCAAAAGCCGTGACCCCTATTGGTGCTAAAAATGGAGGGTTTTGCTTGTTCTACACTCTCATTTCCTACTGGTGCCACCTGGAAAGCACCTAACAGGAAGTCCATTGGCTTGAGAACTGAGGAAATGCAGTTTGCACATCCTCAGGCAATACACAGGAGAATTTAGAAAGCAGCCTGTTGGCCTGGGAAACAAACACTAATAACTAACGTGGAACATTACAAGACAAATTATAGTCTTAGCTTTTATGTCTAGAGGCCAAGGTGCTCTTGTTTTCACGTTTGCTTGAAGTTTTGTTGATATCTAGGACATCTTATTTAAAATATAAACTTTGCGTTCCATGGAAGAACATTATAGAATTTAGGTTTTCTTTAGGATTTCTTAGGAATCTTTACGTACCTATTGTAAGTCCTTTTGCTAATTCATTTTGAATTTGAACTACATATCCAAATAGATATAAATGATCCATTTGAGCACAACTACATTCAGAAGAAAAAACAGCAACTGGATACGAAGCATCTATAGTGCATGTAGTGGCTTCTTTACACTAGTACTGTTGAAAGAGAATTCAACCTTGAGAACTTTTAACAGGAATGACAGTGGACTTGACTGTAAAACCCTAAACAGTATCTAGAAATACCAATTTAGCTGATGAAAACTGTCTGCCTGTTTCAATAAACCCTTAAAATTACAGTCTATCCGTTTGAATTACTTATACCTCTTTATATTTGCCTTACTGCATTGCTCTATAATCTTTTTATACAAATATATTTTTTGTATCAGTTTAAGAACTTCATCTGTGCACTGTTATTTCTAAATAAGTCAAGAGATCTTTTAGTCTCTTAAGTTTGGTGAGATAAAGCTAACTATCACAAACATTTTTTTTTAATAATCAGTGAAAACAACTAGAGATTTGTATGAAAAATTTCACAACAACGATAGATAATTATAAAACCTAAGTATTATTTTCTTATTTTCCTTTGGAATTTAAAGCCAGTGTAGATTTCATGCAATAAATAGAACGGATATGCTATCGGATATGAAATTACTTCTTCTCACTCATAGTTTTGTGATCTTGGACAAATTATTTAATCTTTCTCTTTCTTACCAGATATTGAACAATTATGTACCAGGTACTGTGTTAATATTTCCTTATGAATAATCTCGTTTATTTATCACTACAACCTTATCCCGTAATTTCTGTTATGTTTATTTCACAGACATAAAAATTAAAGTTCAGATAAATATCTTACCCAAGGTCAATTCTGGAATCTACATGCAGTAAGCATGATAATAGATTGTCTCTTTCTTTAAGCCATTGGGATGAATTTTGTTTTCACAGAAAAAAAAAAAGCAGTTAATAATATATCTTTTTAGAATCATAGGAGATTAGTGAAATAATATATATAAAGTCATAACTACATTCTCTGGAACCCCATTAATCAGACAGGGAATTTTCTTCCCATTTTATCATTCCATTTTCTTGTAATAAATCAAAATAAACCAGCAAAAAAAGATATTTTATAAAAATAGTGTTATTTTTCAATTGCAGATTATATGCATGTGTATGATGAATAAAGATACAAACTTTTAATAAATTTATTGAACTATAAAGTAGAACATGTACTTTTATAGACATATCGGAACATAAATGAGTGGATCATTACATAAATAAAAAAATGCTTATTATAAAATCAATGGGTTAATTCAATTCCCATCTTGTGGAGGTTTCAGCTTTAATTTAAAAACTATTAATAACAAATTAACATGGATAAAGTACAAGACGATGTGCAGTCACATAGTGAAATAGAAATAAATTTAAAAATTTTCATTTATTTACTGATTTATTAAGAAATATATTATAAATGGCTGCTAGAATCATTTTCAAATTTTAAACTGTTAAACACAAGACTCCTTAGCATTATAACACTAAGCATCCTTGACATTACATTATAGCAGCTTCAAAGTGTAACAGGCAAACTGCTATATCATGATAGCACATAATTAGATCAGCTAAACTAATCTCACAGGCCAGTGACATAGAAGAAACAAAGATCTCTAATAGATCTGTTCTAATTTTGGAGCCAAACTGTGAGCTATGATTACATCCCGTGGGAACCTCCTTTGACGTTTTAGTTCCACCTGTAGACCTCCAGGAGATAGTGTACGCAGATCAGCTTTACTAAGATAGGCACCATGGCCAGACTTCTATTAAAAAAACACTGTGTTTGAAGGTATGATAAGTCTTCTACTTTGAATGAAGTATAATTTCTTTTATTAGAGTTCTTCATGTTTCCTAAAACCTGAGGACAGAATACATTAGAAAGACAAGTCTTCCTACTTTAATATTGAGAAATTCCTAATTTGATGATATAAGGTACCCAGTGGTTTTCTGAGTTTGCCCTGTTTGGGCTTTTAATTAATTAATTACTTTTCTACACTTATAATTGATAAATTTCCACCTAAATATTTCCTTCAAGACTAATTTCTTTAAGCTGTTTTGACAATATTCTTTGCATATTTTGATTTATTATAGATGATAAAGTTAAGTCCATAAACTTCGAATTGAACCAAATTTAAAGTTCCTAAAATGTAATAGCTAAAACTTATGATATGTAGAATTTTGAAATAGTAAAAAAGAATTTGACTGTTCTTTTCTCTTTTCGTGTTCTGGATTTAAAAAAGTTGACCTAAACAACTAAAATAAATCTTCTATGTTGTTTATACTGTGAATTCAAAAATAGCTATCCCATTCCTGTACATCTTTTGACAGAATTAAATTGCATTTCTGGTGTGTCAAACTGGAGAATGTCTTATTGGC
This sequence comes from Galagoides demidoff, assembly GCA_963574575.1. Classification (NCBI taxonomy): domain Eukaryota; kingdom Metazoa; phylum Chordata; class Mammalia; order Primates; family Galagidae; genus Galagoides; species Galagoides demidoff. The sequence continues at coordinate 47,402 of CAUYQV010073997.1, read as the reverse complement.
TTATGACATGGTGTAACACAAATATATATATATATATATAGTATATCCCAGGTTTACAAATTATAAGCGTGTTTTTCTAAATATTAAACACTAGCTGTCAATTCACACTTTTACATAGCAATAGTTTGGATTTTTAAAAAGTGGGAAATGGAAAGTAACATAAGTAATACATGTTCACATAAAGTGTGAACAAGTCTTTTTTTTTAAATTTTCTTATACATGTGTATACTAGGTTTCCACTTTTGCTTTTACAGAATTAAAAAGGCTAAATCTAATGACAATAACAATATTTAACATAAAGACTGAGAGCAAAAACCTCATAAAGAACGAATGAAGATAAGTACATTCAGAAAAGAAATCAGATAATTGCTACAACAAAATATTAAGCAATAATAATAGTCATAATGCAAAGAAAGTAACATTCACATTGTCAGATAAGGAGTATGTCTATTTTAGAATACTTTGATCAGTTAACTTCTTCTTATTTTATTTTTTCCAAAGTCTCAGAAAAATAGACAACTAATTTTTGTAAATGAAAGTAATAGATAATTTCAGAAAAACGGATCATGCCAAATCTTATAGACAATAGAAAAAGAAATACTTCAAAATCATTCTACTTAATCTGGATACACCTGATATTAAAATTGGAGAAAATATATTATTATAAAGGGGAAATTACAAACATATTTCACTTATAAATGAGAATGCAATATGATAAAAAACATATTAACATGTTGAATTAAAAGTTAATGTTTAAGTAATGTACTTTGGTCCAAATTAAATATAATTCATATAAGAATTAGTCACTAATTTCTTTCTTTTTTTTTTCCTTGCCCACACCCCCTCCCTTCTTCTCCAGCTAGTAAAATTAAGCCTTTTTGTTTTTGTTTTAGTTTAAATATTGAATCCTGGCTTAATTAAACCACCTGTGTGGAAGACTTGTAACTCTAATTCTTTTTACATATTGAAGGTTGTTTGAAAGCTTTTATCTCTTTGCTAAAGTACATGTGTTACCTTTTTATATAGGTGTTTGAAGCTGTGATTTCGTGGATCAATTATGAGAAAGAAACCCGTTTAGAGCACATGGCAAAGCTGATGGAACACGTCCGACTCCCTCTCTTACCTAGGGATTACCTAGTCCAGGTGAGTGCTATGTGAGGAACCAAGCACTTCCCTGTTCACCCGGGCAGTGTTAACCCTGGTGTGTGCAGTGGTTGGGGAATTTAATGGGTCTTCAATATGGTTTGAGGGTACCAACCCATTGGGTTAAGTGTGAGATGTGGTAACATGAAGTTTAAGAGCACAGATTTGAGAATAAGGCACTTAAATTTCAGTCCCTGCTCTGCTGTTTATTAGCTTTGAGTTTTTATTTAACCTCTTCAAACCTCAGTTCTTTTTCCATAGAACGGATACTGTAATAGAGTCCAGCAGAGTTGTTGTGAAGACTAAAGGAGTGTGAATATGCAAGTTAGATATTTAGCATGGAGCCTGGCATAACATATGTTCAATGAAAGATAGCTTCTTTTATTGTAGAGGACCAAAGCAAGAAGAGTCGCTTTCATAATGTTTCTCTGTTCCTTTTTGTTTTAGTTTTAGGCAAATTGGAGCCCAATTCAGGACTGTAAAAAAGAGTTCCTCATAGGTGCCTAGAATACATAGAGCTTTTCTTCCTGTGAAAAGGGAAGAAAAATGAAGAATTATGGGTGCCTTTATGGTGCCACATGTTTTCTCATTTAATTCTTACAATAATTCTGTAAGACAAAGATTATAGCCCCCTTTCTACAAATGTGGGCCTTGAGGCTTATGAAGATTGAGATTTATCTGAGGTCACCTGCCAGTATGAGAGAGTGTTGGGATTCAAATGCATATCATTTTGGCTCTGAAGCACCAACTTTTTTTACTAAGCTAGTTCCACCTTTAATGCTCTCTATTCTCTTTACCCATGACATGACATTTTGTATAGAAAATGAAATTAGACACTTTTACAAGCAGGCAGAACATGAACCTTAAGGTATATGAACAAAACAAAACATTAGGCACAGTAGGCCAGCCCTCCGCTTTTCCCAGGGAATCTCTGGAAAGAAGGAAAGATGTGCTGCGAGGATAAGAGAGGAGGTGTCACTGTTCAACAGCCCAGCTTTTGTTATTCCACAGCCATAAAATACTGGACACGTTCTTAACCCTTTTAAACCTCATTTTTCTCATCTGGTAAAAATAACACATGCCCTTACGGGACTGTTTGAGGATAAATTGAGATAAACCATGTGAATCTTGTAATGCCATGTTTAGTGAATGTTATTGATATTACTACTGTCTGTGACTGCTGCTGTGATGGGTAGTAGTGGGTGACGTAGTGTATTTATGAGCACTTGTAAACTCTTCTGCTCATGACACTGTTGATCACAGGCTTGGAGGTCAGTGAAATGTTCTCTAAATCTCTTTCAGGAGCCTAGGGGTACCCTTGCAAGACTTTGTTCAGGCCCTGCATGCTGTATTGGGTGGTACCACTGCCACCTGGTGGCAGCATATCCTTCCTGTAGAAAAGGTCCCCTAAGCAGAGGGGCTGACTCTGCCTAAGCTCCCAGTATCAGGAGTCAAACCTCCCACTCTTCTGTGGGAAACTGACTGAAGGTGGAAGTAGGTGACTGGCTTCCAGCACCGTCTTGCTTCCCAGAGAGAGTGGGAAGCCTGGGGACCTGGCTTCCAGGGAAAGCTAAAGGGACCTTAGAGATCCTTGGTTGCAAATCAGGCACTTGCAACTGAACTTAACAAACATAACCGTAAGGAAATGTTTTGTGGGATATTATGGCAAAGTGGGACTTAGATCTAGAAAGGAAGGGAATCAGAAGCAATGGACATGAGAACTGTTGTATGGGGTCCCCCACCACCACTTTTTTAAAGGGCTTTTATCAGGCCTCCCAAAGTGAACACCTCTGGAAAATGATGTTTCATTAATATTCATTTGACCTGGAAACTTCAAACTATAACCTGCTGGGGCTGGTGATAGTGTTAGAAGAAGGGGAGGAAGGGAAGATTGTGGCCAGACCTCTACCAGCACTGCCTAACTTTTGGAGGGAGGTTTATTTTTTCTTTTTGCAATAGGCTTTTACAAAGCATTTAACAAATATTGTACTAACTATGTAACATGCTATAGTGTGATAAAAAATATATATCATAAATGTTGTTATTTTAACTAGTTTTAATTGTGAAATTCAGTGGCATTAATTACATTTACAATGTTGTTTTTTTTTTGGCCGAGGCTGGGTTTGAACCCACCACCTCCACCATATGGGACTGTGCCCTACTCTTTTGAGCCACAGGCGCCACCCCTTACAATATTGTACATTGTGTTACCCTATTGATTTCCAAAACATTTTCATTGCCCTAACTTGAAACTCTGTACCTATGGAGCACTAACTCTCCAGAAGAGCTTTAAATTCAAGCTGAGTAAGTTCTTTGGGAGAAGTAGCTGCATGTGCCTTTCCCCTTCCTGCCAAGCTTTTCTTGACATTCTCTCCTACTCTTTTTATTTTTTAACTGCCCCTAAAACTTTATGATTTGTCCCAACCTGGCTCAGTCTCCTAGTGGGAGGGTAAAAAAATGTTCCAGAGAATCAGAGTATTCCTGGGGATTGTCTCTGGGGAAGGAGGTGCTAGAAGTGGCAGAGGCCTTGTTTCACCAATGTTTTTCCTGCCAGCTCCAATGCTGCCCAGCTGGTGATGGCCCTGGCTGTACTTTTATTTCTAGTGATAGATGGGGACCCAGCAGGGGCTTGGCAAGGCCTTGTGCTTGACTGGCTTGAGGGCTGAGGTAATTGAGGTGGGAGGCCCTTCTCATTCTGTGACTGTGGACTTGAGTTCTTCAGGGTTAGAAATATTGTCTTGTTCATCATTTTCTACCTGGGGACCAGCATAGGGCTGTCCAGCCAGAAAACATTCAATCAGGATTAGCTTTTGAATAGAATTGATCTTTCCCAACATGAAGTGGCCTCAGAGGACTATACTACCCATTCCAGATGTGTCTCATAAGGATCTGACCTGGGCTAAATGATGGAGATTTGAGAGTCAGAGCATCAGAATGGCTTTACCCTTGGTCTTGCTCATGAAAATATTTAGGCTTACATTTGCTGAGCACCTGCTTAGGACCTCAGCTCTGAAATAATAGGTGAAGAAGCTAGAGTCCTAATTTAGATTGGTCCAAGATGAGGTTGGTAGGTGCCAGACACTTTTTTTGCTCTGGTGTTGCCTTTCTGATAGAAAGAGCTTCCCTGGTTTATAAGAGAATGGATATAAATACCTCTTTTTGATTACCCTATTTTACTCACTGACTACGAAGGTTCCCTGGTAGATCCCTTGTCCTTTCCTTCTCTTGGATGTCTAATCATTTGCTCTAAATGTTATAATGCATTCAAATCATAAAGAATGTGGGAAGAGGCTTCCAGGACAATTACTTGCCTTTCGTTTTGCATAAACTCATTTAAGTTTCAAAACCAGACAAACCAGACGAGTGAGGTTGTAGATACCTTTAATATACCCATTTTACAGATGAGGCAACTGAGGATTAGAGATGTTAAGTAGTGGATCTGGGAATCTCTTGTCTGTCTGATATTGGAGTCTGACTTACTCCTGCTCTTGAAATGCAAGAGTGGAGTGCTAAGCTGGAGTTGTGTGGAACTTTCCCTGTGGGTGTGAGATGATGAGGTGTTTCAATGAATGAATGTTGGTGTGCAAAAATGACTCAGCCCAGGGAGAGGGCTTGGGAAATGTGGCTGAGTGCTGCTCCAGGTTCACCTGTGGGTCATTACCTCCAGACAGTTGAAGAAGAAGCTTTGATAAAGAATAACAACACCTGTAAGGACTTCCTCATTGAGGCCATGAAATACCACCTGCTCCCTCTGGATCAGCGGCTCTTGATTAAGAACCCAAGGACCAAGCCCAGGACTCCAGTCAGCCTTCCCAAGGTAAGTCCCAGCCCAATCACTGCCAAGAATCGGGGCTGTGTCCTGGGAAAGTGGCCTTCCATTCCTGCCTCTAAGTCTTTCCTCACTTGTGGCTGCTCTGCATCTTGGTTGCATTTACCACCTAAGAGATGGAGTCTGCTGGTTCCTCTTGAATCTGCTGGTACCTCTTCTGGGGTGTTCCTTTCCCACAAGTTTCAAGGTAACCTCCAATGTCATCAGGGAGGTTTGAGAATAACTCAGAGCTCCCCATCTACCCACATCCCTGCCTTCTCATTTCACACCATGGTTTGTGCTTTATTTCTGTGGGAAGCAGAGGAATGGCTATGTTGGTTTCACTTAGCAATGGCCATACAGTCCTCTTTCCAGGTCTTTCTTTGAATCAGAACAGTCCCAGTCTGGTTCTGTCCCTCACCATAGGACAGGACATAAAGAACAATTAGGTCTGCCAGAGGAGAGAGGGACCTTGAGGAGACTGACAAATAATGAAAAAATGAAATAGGGGAAGGAAATAAGAACTGGTGAGGAAGCAGCCAGAGGAGGGAAGGGATGAGCATAGTAGGGGACCCCAGGACCAAAAGCTTATGCTGGGTGTTGGCTGCCTTGACTGCCTGCAAATCCCCTCCCCTCACAGACCCTCAGGTTGCTTCTCTGAAACCTGCTGCTCGCATGGTCCCTAAAGTTTTTCTGGTTTGGCATCAAAGTAGTCTCTCTAGGATTCTAACATACTGATGTCTGGGGGAAGGTCCCAGTCAACTCAGGAGAAAAGGTGGGAGGAGGGGAGTGAGTCATGTTGGCTCATTGATGACAAAGTAGGCAGCACCAGGAAATTATTTAGGCCCTTGCTTTCTCCTCCTCCTCCTCCTCTTTCCAGCTGACTGCCATCCTCCTTGACTGCTGCTTCCAGGAAGGTTTCACCAAGGGTAGAGAAGCATGTTGTTGTTCAATATCAGATGTTGGGATTCTGTAAGGTTTGCAGTATCTTCTTTTTACTCTGTTGCATGACCCTGGATTATGGAGAACATAGTGGTTGTAACATGGACAATGTCTCAAATGTTCCAGATAATAATATAAGCAGCTAACCTTTATTGGGTGCTTATGATGTGTCCAGTACTGAGATGAGGGTATCACACACGTATCTTATTTAATCTTCTCAACAACCCTATAAGGTAGAGATAGTTGTTATCCTAGTTCTACAAAGGTGGAAATGAGGTTCAGGAAAGTTAAGTGACTTGCCCAAAGTCAACACAGCTAATGTGGTAGAACTATCATTTGAACCGACTCTTTCTCACCCTTGAAACCTGTTCTCTGAACCCAGACTCTCCTGCACTTGCCCTCACCTTTGTAAATCTGATAGTGCCTTCTTACCTGTCTGCCTCATGTTGCTTGGTGTTTAGAAGGTGCAGCTAGAGGTAAGGCCATGGTTTGGCTGGCCATTTGCCTCACTGCATGCTAATGCCTTTTGTTTTGTTGAAATATTGCTTTGAAACTTCTTCGTACTTTGCAAAATGAAAATAACTTAGCTTTCTTTAATTACAGAAATATTTTCTTATTGTACATTAGTAAAAGGATACTGCAATTTTGAAATAAAGTGTAAGTTGCCTGAAATTTTTCCCAGGGCCAGTAACTGCTACCATTTGGTAAATTTTCCTACAAACTTATATTTCTGTGCACTTATGCTCAAACAGCTAAAAATGTACATGTTTAGATAAATGAAATCCTGTCCTACAAATTGAAATATTTTCCCCTTACTTGATCATATGTTGCAGAGTGCATTTAATGTTATCAGTATACGTGAAATCATCACTTAAAATTGTAATGAGTACATAGTATTTAATTGTATTTATGTACTACTATGTATTTAACAGTCTTCTACTGATGCGTTTTGCAGTAATTTCCATTCTTCTGTATTATTACTGTGTCAAATAGCCTTTAAAAGGTAGCATCTTTTTTTAGTTTGCATTTCTTTAATCAAGAGTGAAGTTAATTTTGGTTTTATATGATTATTTACATTTGTATTTCCTTTTGGGGGCATTCTCTTTTCCTGTCCTTTGCCCATTTTTCTATTGGATCATACTTTTTTCATAATAGCTTTTAAGGGCCTTTTATACATGAAAGAGGCTAGGGCTTTGTATGTAGTACAAATATTTTTTCTTAGTTTGCATTCTGGTTGTGAACTTGTTTATGGCAATTTTTTAATCCCCCCAAACAATTTTTAATTAGTCAAATTGATCTTTTACTTTATAGCTTGGGTTTTGTGTTATGTTTAGAACTGTTTTCTTTACTCTGAGGTTAGTTTTAAAAACGCGCATATGTTTTTTTTTTTTTCTCAAGTACTTTTAAAATTTCTGTTTTACATTTGAATCTTTGATGCATTAGGGTTTATTTTGGTATAAGAGTGAGGGCAGGAATTTGGCTTTATTTGTATTGCAAATAATGAGCCAGTTGTTCCAAAGTTATTTTATTGACTAATTTCTCTCCCTATTGATTTGAATACCACTTTTATTATCCTATACATTTCTGCAAACTTTGTGGTCTTGAGAATTATATGGAGGGGCCTTTTTACTTTCCTGGGCTTTTAGCTGGTCTTGTGTCTTTGTGACTTTTCCCTTTGGAAAAGCTTGGTTTTCATCCTAACTGATATCAGGTTAATGATATCATTGCCTGAGGAACGTGTTTTGGAGCTAAGGGAATGGTTCAGAGCTGGCCCAGGTTGTTTGTATAGAGACCATATCCATGGACCTTTCCTTTTCTGGACTCCACATTTAGCTTTTACCACAAATATCAACAAAGACACAGTTGTAAAAATTAAAACCCAGTTCAAACTTGGACTAAGCATGCTGGGAGCCACTTCCCCATCCTTCCATCCCAGGCTTTGAGTGTGTAGTTGAGAAAGAGTTCACCCTTGTGTCAGGAGGCCAAAATCATCGCGCTAGCACCTGTATTCCTTGGAAAGCATTTATTTGTAGAATGGAGAGGTGTAGGGTCCTGGGCACCTTAGCCTCTGTCGGAAACTGGAACTATTGCTTCTTTTGAATCTGTTGAAGGAGGAAAACAAAGGCATAGCTGCTCTTCATCTCATTGTTCCCCTGTCTTTAATCCTCGTGTGATTTAAGGGCATATTGTACAACCTTCTTCATAAACTATACTCTTGTCACCATTGTTAAAGCACTTAAATTAAGGAGGAAATCCCCACAGAGGGTTTGAGAAAAAGGGATGTGTTGAGGGAAACTGTCACTGTAAGGATTATGTTATCTCATTAAATCATAAGATTAATAGGTCAGTATAGTTAAATAACTTGTCCAGTTAAGTATTGGCTTGAAAGCACAGAGCTGGAGCTTGGTCTATCTCACCCCCAAGTCTTTGCTTTTTCTTTTATACCAAACTGCCTCCTAAGAAACAGCTTTCAGGTTTTGGTAGCAGATTTAAAAGAATATTTTCTTTTGAATTTAAATTAATTGAGGTATAATAATTTACACACCATGAAACTCACACTTTCTACGGATATAATTGGAGGAGATTTTACAAATGCAGGCAGTCATGTAACTACCATACCTACCAAAACTTATAATATTTTAAACACTACAAAAAGCTCCCGTGTGCTGCTATGTAGTCAATCCTCTTCTGCTTCCAGCCCCTGACAACTGGCTGATCTGATTTCTGTCCCTATAGTTTTGCCTTTTCTAGAATGTCATACAAATGGAATTGTGCTGGATGCAGCCTTTTGAGCTTGGCTTCTTTTTCTTATCATAATGCATTTGAGAGTCATCCATCTTGTTGCATGTATCAGGAGTTCATTCCTTTTTAATGCTGAGTAATACACCATTGTATGGATGTACCACAATTTGTTTATCCATCTACCAGTTGGTGGACATTTGGATGTCCAGTTTTTGGCTACTACAAATACAGCTGCTATGATTTCACTTACAGATCTTTGTGTGGACATACATTTTAATTTCTCTTGGGTAAATACCTAGGAGTAGGATTGCTGGGTAGCATGGTAAGTATATGTTTAACTTTATAAGAAATTGCTAAACTGTTTTTCAAAATTGTCATATCATTATGCATTCCTATCAGCAATGTATAAGAGTTCCAGTTATTCCACTGTCTCCCGACTACTTGTATTATCTTTACATTTTAGCCATTCTAGTAGGTGTGTGGTAGTATCTCACCATGACACTCTAATGATTTATGACATGGAACATTTTTTTATGTGTTTATTTGCTACCTATATTTCTTTGTTGGGAAAGTATCTATTCAGATTGTTTGCCCATTTGAAAAATTGGATTGTTAGTGAGTTGTGAGAGTTCTTTTATATATTTTGGATACAAGTGTTTAATCAAATATATATTTTGCAGATATTTTCTTTCATTGATGGCCTTGTCTTTTCATTTTCTTAACAATACCTTTGGAATAACAAGAGGTTTTTTTAAAAGTTCATCTTATGGCTTGGTGCCTGTGGCTCAAGTGGCTAAGGCGCCAGCCACATACACCTGAGCTGGTGGGTTTGAATCCAGCCTGGGCCTGCCAAACAACAATGATGGCTACAACCAAAAAATAGCTGGGTGTTGTGGCGGGTGCCTGTAGTCCCAGCTACTTGGGAGGCAGAGGCAGGAGACTCACTTGAGCTCAGGAGTTGGAGGTTGCTATGAGCTGTGATGCCACAGCACTCACCCAGGGTGACAGCTTGAGGCTCTGTCTCAAAAAAATAAAATAAAATAAAAGTTCATCTTATAATTGACAAGTAAAAATTACATATTTTATATTATATACAATGTGATGTTTTGAAATACATATACATTGTGGAATGGGTAAATTGAGCTAATTAACATAAATCACCTCACATTTTTTTTGTGATGAGAACATAAAATCTACTTTCTTAGCAATTTTGAAAATGAGGGATTATTATCAACTATGTCATCATTTTATGTAATAGATCTCTTGAACTTCTTTCTTTCATTTAACTGAAATTTTGTATCCTTGGATCAGCATCTTCTCTGTCCCTCATATCCTGGTAATCACCACTCTGCTCTTTGCTTCTATGTGAATCTTTTTTAGATTCCACATATAAGTGAGATCACATAGTATTTGTCCTTCTGTGCCTGGCTTATTTCACCTGTAGCATAATGTCCTACAGGCTCATTCATGTTGTTATAAGTGACAGGATTTCCTTCTTTTTAAAAGCGGAATAGCATTCCATTATGTATATACACTGTATTTTCTGTAAGCATTCATTTGTCGACAGACACTTAGATTATTTCCATATCTTGGCTATGGAGAATAGTGCTGCAGACATCTCTTCAATGTACTGACTTCCCTTCCTTTTAGATATGTAGTAAGATTGCTAGATCATATAGTCATTCTATTTTTAATATTTTTTTTTATTGAATGGTAACTATGTACATTAATGCACTTCTGGGGTATTTTTAATATTTTGAAAAAGTTCAGTACTGTTTTCCATAATGGCTACACTTAGAAGAGCAGAAGTTTTTAGTTTTAGAATTTTTCTTCATTATGGTTTATTCTGTGTTCTTTTGAAAAGCTTTTGCCTAATCAAAGGCTACAAAGATTTTCTTCTATACTTTCTTTTAGAAGTTTTAAAGTTTTAGTTTTTACATTTAGTTCTGTGATCTATTTTGAGAACATTATTTTAAAATTAGGTACATGAAATAAAGGTCTAAGATTCATTCATTTGATATATGAATGTTCAGTTTTTTTCATACTATTTTTAAAGAAGATTCTTTTTTCTTCATTAAGTTGCCTTGTTACTTTTGTTGTAAATAATTAACTCTAGGTGTGTTAATCTGTTTCTGGACTCTATTCTATTCCATTTATCTGCTTGTTTATCTTTACACCAATGTCATGTTGCCTCAATTCCTAGCTTTATACTAAGTCCTAAAACCAAGAAGTGTGAGTCTTCCACTTTTGTTTTGTTTTGGCTCTCCTAGGTCCTTTACGTTTCCACTATGTTTCAGAATGAGCTTGTCTATTTCTACAAAATAGCTGTGGGGATTTTGATTATATTGAATCTCTAGATCAGTTAGGGGAAATTGACATATTAATGATACTAAGATCTTTTGATCCATGAACACAATATATATATATATATACACACACACATTTATTTGGCTCTTCTTTAATTTTTCTCATCAATGCTTTATAGTTTTCAGTGTACTGATGTCTTGTGTGTCTTTTGTTGCATTCATTTCTAGGTATTTCATAGTTTTATATGCTATTGTATTTTCTTTTTAAATTAGTTTATTGCTGATATATAGAAATATGATCAATGAGAAATGTTATTTAATGGAGAAAGAGAGGTTACGTTGGTGATGGTGTCATTGTTTTCTGAAAACAGGAACAATAGTTGCAGGAGATTTCTAAGTACTCCAGTTGACACTAGGCAGGTATTTAGGGTTCTCTTTGAGAGTGTTAACCCTTCTCCCAAACTGTAGGTTCCATGAAAGCAGGTGTTACTCTTCTGCGTCCTTGGAATATAGCCCAATGGAAAGAAATACATTTTTAAAGAAGTTGTCACCTGGAGATTTAGTATTGATCATTTATATTAACCCTTATTTTTTCTCGGTGCTTGTTAGCATTCATAAATGTGTTTTCACATAAAGATAGATTTATAACCTACTTTGATTACTAATGCAAGTTGACCCTAGAACATTTAATTCAGCTCACACATTCAATACCGAATGAATCCAGTTGTCATTCCTGGGATATTAGAAGGGTTGTGAAGCACTTTGATTAAAAAAAAATAAAATGAAACAAAAACCCAGCAGTAAGCTATAAACTATCATGTGTGCATTAATTGTAATTGTCCTTTTACATCTGTCTCTTCTTTCCCTGGTCTGGGAGACCCTTGGAAAAGGAACTGGCTCATATGAGCCTTTGTGCCTCCTGTATCAGTGGCTGGCAGTTAGTGACTTCTCTATAGAAGTATGTTGGATGAGTGAATTACAATGGGGAAAGCTTTCTGCGGGAGCCAAGACCAAGCTGAGTCTCTGAGGTCCAATGCAAATTGTCTGTGAAAGTGAGTATCCAGAAACTGGTTCAGATGACAGTAAGAGAGAACTGGCTCACTCCTTCTGATGACCGCATTTGTACTTTGCATTTTCTTCCCTAGGTCACTGTCATTCTTACCACCAAAGGCATTGATAATGATATGAGAAATACCAGTTACTGAGCTGCTTCTTTATGTTTTAGGCTAAGTACATAATGTACATTGTCTTATTTTGTCTTCACTACAACTCTGGAAGGTGTGATACTGGAGAAAACTGAGATTCAGTGAGAATGAGTGTTTAGCCCAGGGTTTTTTAGCTCTTAAGTGATAGCATGAGGACTTGAATCCAGGCCTGGCAGACTTGAAGCCTAGGCTTTCAGTCACCCCACAGTGCTATTCCCCACGATGAGGGTAACAGCCAATGGTAGTTACTGAGGGCTTATCATGACCTGAGCACTGGGCTAAGTAATTTATATTTATTTTCTCAGAGGACTTTCATAACTATAATTTTGCAGGTGAAAAAATTGGATCTTGAGTTATGTCAGCTACTCACTATACATTAGTTATCAATTTCTACATTACAGATTACCCTAACTTTGGTGGCTTCACACAACAAACATGATCTCATAGTTTCTGTAGCAGAAATCCTGAAGGGGCTGAGGTTGGTCCTCCTGGCTCAGGGTCTCTCAGAAAGTCAAGCTGTTAGTGAAGGCTACACTAATTTCAAGGCTTTTGGGGGAGAATCTGATTCTAAGCTTATGTGGTTGATGGCAGACTTGTTTCTTGCTGCATGGGTCTCTCCATAAGCTGCTTGAGTGTCCTTGTGACATGGCAGCTGGCTTGCCTCCAGAGTGAGTGATTCTAGAGCAAGATAATGAGAGCACATTTTCTAAGACAGAAGCTGTAGCTTTTTATAACCTAATGTCAGAAGCCATGTACCATTACTTCTTCTGTATTTTCTTTGCTGGGTACAAGTCACTAAGTCTAGGGGAATTAAGTTCCATGTCTGAGTGTAGGAGTATCAAAGAATTTGTGACCTGTCTTTAAAGCACAGCTAGTAAATGACTGAGCTGAGATTTAAGCCCAGGATGTCTGGCCCCAGGCCCTGTGCTGAACCATTTTATTATATGGCTTCCAAACATTACAAAAAGCATTGTAGCTGGGTACTGTGTGGAAAAAAACCTGATTCCTACCCTTTGGGAACTTCTATGTCTCTCTGAGAAAGTAAGAGAAATGTATCAATAATTGGATAAATGGAGAAAGATAAGAAATTAGGAGAGAATTGGACTAGTTAGAGGAGCAGCCACAGAAATTCCAAGGGCAGGCTGTTTGGGCTTTCATGAATTCAGTTCAGATCGGCTTTCTGATAGAGCGTACTTTAAGAAACACCATGATGGAGAGAGATTTGCACTATTCTCAGCAATTCTCAGTAGTAAATCTATTTGCCAGCTAAATCCTTTCCCAGAAAAGCCTAGGACTCTGCCTTGAGATAGCTGCAGAGGCTAATAAGGGTGTTTCTTCCCTGAGCTGTATATGCACAGATCATGCTGACACATTCCAGCCGGAATAGCTAATAGCATCATCTTGGCTCCCACACTTTCACCACCCCACACTTTTCCTGAGGCTGAGTTGCCATGGACAACCCAAGGCTGTCTCCCAGCCAGTCAGAACCCTCCTACATTACCCTGTTCCACAGATGGCGGCAGAGAAATGAGGTTCCAGGAAGATGCAAATGAACCCTTTGGAAATGTACTGAACCTGGCACTTTTCACTATCATTCTAGTTTAGTTGGCATCTCTATTCAGCTCTTTAAAAATGGCACCAAAAAGCCATTTGGGCTGGAAGTGGGTGGCTTGCTCCTGAGTTGGGCTGCCCTGCTTTCAGTAGATGGTGGTGGAAGCAGAAGGTCCTGCCTGAGTGAGCACTGCCCTTCTTCCATCTTGTCTCCACTCTGAAAAAACACCTTGGGGTCCTGGAAAAAACCCATTATCACCCCTGGAATTAGTGGTAGTCTACCATTCATAAGTTCCTAAGTGTCCTTTTCTACCTTTTATGAGGAGTCACACTTTTAGCAACTGTTTTAAATAACAATAATGATGCCAATACTAATCTAACATTTAGTGTTTATTATTTACCAAGCACTGTACTAAGTGCTTTATATCATTTAAGCATCCTGATACCCCTACGAGAAACATTCTATTATCCTGATATTATAAGTGATGAAAATGAGGTTTAGCAAGGTTAAAGTTCTTGCTCCTGTGCTGACGTTTGGGCCCAGATGTGTTTGATTCCAAAGCCCCTTTTTCCCAGTCCTCTCTCCCTCTGGGCCTTGCTCTCATATTACCTGTTCTCAGCCCCCTGTTTTCTCTGCACCTTGGCTGTTAATACTTGAGCACCTGTTGCTCAGGAACCTGCTTGGACAAGTCTTCTGGCTCGACCTCGACATGCTCCTACATGCTCCTACGGATGAATTTTTGGTGTTAGCCCTGCGGCCCCACGCACCAGGGTAAGAGAGACTCTGGCTTCCTGCCCTGGCCCGAGGGACCGACTGGCTGGGCCTGCCTTCTGCCCAGCTCACCGGTCACGGAAGAGAGTTTGGACATATCCTCTACTCTTGCCCGATGAAAAAAGTGTGCAGAGTCCAGGTTGTTCCTCTCACCTGAGTAGAAATTCTAATGACCTATGTGTTCCTAAGGTCAGGGCTAAGGTCTTGATCTATATGTGGGCTGGAAATCTCTACACTGTTCATCAACTGTCTCTTTCCCTGGCTACTTTCTGGTACCTAAAGGGTCTCAGACATAGGGTGATTGTCATTTCATTGAGAAGAGATCAACATGCCTTCAATTCCACAATCACACTGTGGTGGAAGTAGAACCATCTATGTGAAAGAGAGAAAAATGTGTTATGTTGGGAGTGATACGTCCTTCCTAAGGAAGCAGATAGTTTCTCCATGGTCTCACTAATCTCCCTAAGATAAATGGCCATTTGACTTTCCAAAATGACAGTATTTACAGTGGAGTTCAGCTCACCCGTGTTCTCTCAATCAGAACTTTCCATTCACTGGAACTTCTGTAGCCTTCAACACAGTGACAATTGAGATTTGGGATCATGACCCTGAGGTACCCTGTAAAACTCCTGAGCTTGTTGTAATTCATAAGAAAGATTAAATTATGATCAGTCTAGCATAATTGTTAGCCTAGAACCACTTCTTTAGTTTATAATGAGTCCTACATGACTAATAGTTCTTAGGTAATCCCATGATTACCTGGGATAAATGTTAAAAATAGTGATCATTAAATAAACTGATTTGAATCAGTAATTTCTTTTAAAGCCATCACAAATCATCAGCAAATTGGGGTTTAGGAGTGTAAGGAAAAAAAGAAATAGGCCTGTTGAACTCCCCGGGCCTGAGTATTTCTGGAGTATAAAATGAGGACCTGCAGGAGAAAATGGTTCGTCTCTTCTTGCTCTAACATCCTATGGTCTTCTTAAATACCTAAAAGTTTGTCATTTCAGAGATGTAATACAGGTAGACTTTGGTAAATACTCATATTTGCCTTATTCATTGCTAAGATCATGTATCTATGGAAACCAGTGCTCACTAGTATTCAAGATAGAAAATTTATTCTTTTTATTCTGCAGGAGCAACACAGTGGTGGGTATAGTGCTCCTTGTATGATGGCTTCTTGTAAGACCTGCCATAAAATTGGATTTCTTTTGACTATGCTGGCTGTACTAATTTACACCCCCATCAACAGTATATAAGAGTTCCCCTTTTCCACATCCTTGCAAGCAGTTGTTATTTTTTGTCTTTTTAATAATAGCTATTCTAACTGGAGTGAGGTGATATCTCATTGTGGTTTTGATTTGTATTTCCCTAATGATTAGAGATGTTAGAAATTTTTTCATATACCTGCTGGTCATTTGTGTGTCTTTCTGGGACCATTTTTAATCAGATTATTTGTTTTTCTGTTACTAAGTTTCTTATATATTCTGGATAACCCCTTGTTAGGTGTATAATATGCAAATATTTTTCTCCCATTCCTTTCATTCTGTTGATTGTTTCCTTTGCTGTATGGAAAAGTGTTTCCCCTATGTTTTCTTATGGTAGTTTCATAGTTTTGGGTTCTATATTCAGGACCATTTTAAGTTGATTTTTGTATATGGTAAGAGATAGAGGTCTCGTTTTATTCTTCTGCATATGGGCATCCAGTTTTTTCAGCACCATTTATTGAAGAAACTGTCTTTTCCCTGGCATGATTTTTTTTTTTTGACAGTCTTGTTCTGTCACCCTGTGTAGAGTGCTATGCTGTCATAGCTCACAGTAACTTCAAACTCTTGGACTCAAGAGATCCTATTGACTCAGCCTTCAGAGTAGCTGGGACTACAGGTACCCACCTAAAAGCCCGACTAGTTTTCTATTTTTAGTAGAGATGGGGTCTCACTTTGCTGAGACTGGCCTTGAACTCCTGAGCTCAGGCAATCTACCTGCCTAGACCTCCCAGAGTGCTCGGATTACAGGCATAAGCCACCCTAGCCTTCCCAGATTGTTTTTGGTGCCTCTGTTGAAAATCAGTTGGCTATAAATGAATGAATTTATTTCTGTGTTCTTAATAGTATATTTTGAAATCTGAAGTGCGATATCTCTAGCTTTGTTCTTTATGTTTAGGATTGCTTTGGACTTCTGTGTTTCCATATGGATTTTAGGATTGTTTTTCTATTTCTGTGAAGAATGTCACTGGTATTTTGATAGGAGTTATATCAAATCTTTACATTGCTTTAGGTGGTATAGACATTTTAACAATATTTTTTCAATCCATGAATATGGGATATTTTCCCTTTTATTTGTGTCCTTTTCAACTTCTTTAATCAATGTTTTATAGTTTTCATGTAGAGATCTTTCACTTCTTTAAATTTATTCCCAGGTGTTTTATATTTTTTATAGCTATTAGAAATAGAATTTTTTCTTGATATCTTTTTCAGATAGTTTGCTGTTAGCATATAGATAATACTACTGATTTTGTATGTTAATCTTTGTATACTGCAACTTAATTGTTTTATTTATTCATTCTAATAGTTTTTTGGTGGCATCTTAAGAATTTTTTTAAATACATAAGATCACATTGTTGGCTTGGTGCCTGTGGCTCAAGTGGCTAAGGCGCCAGCCACATACATCTAATGTGGCAGGTTTGAATCCAGCCCGGGCCTGTCAAACAACAATGATGGCTGTAACCAAAAAATATCTGGGCATTGTGGTGGGCACCTGTGGTCCCAGCTAATTGGGAGGTGGAGGCAGGAGACTCACTTGAGCCCAGGAGTTGGAAGTTGCTGTGAGCTGTGATGCTACAGCACTCTACCTACGGGGCAGCTTGAGGCTCTGTCTCAAAAAAAAAAAAAAAAAAGATCACATTGTCTGTGAACAATTTAAATTCCTCTTTTCCAATTCACTGTCATTTATTTCTTTCTCTTGTCTGATTTCTTTGGCTAGGACTCTCAGTACTATGTTGAATAGAAGTGATGAAAGTTGGCATCCTTGTCTTATTCCACATTATAGAGGAAAGGCTTTCAGCTTTTCCCTGTTCAATATGATGTTAGCTGTTTATCATATTTGGCCTTTATTATATTGAGGTATATTCCTCTATAACTAATTTTTTTGAGAGTTTTTATCATGAAGGGATGTTAAATTTTATCAAATGCTTTTTCTGCATCTATTGAAATGATCATGATCATTTATTCTTTTAATGTGATGTGTTTATTGATTTGCATTATGTTGAACCATCCTTGTATCCCTGGGTTGAATCCCACTTAATCATGGTGAATGATCTTTTTAATGTGCTATTGAATTTGATTTGCTCATATTTTGTTGAGAACTTTTGTATCTGTGTTCGCTAGGAATATTGGCCTATAATTTTTAATTTTTGTTGCGGCCTTGTTTGGTTTTGGCATCAGGGTAATGCTGGTCTCAAAGAATGACTTTGGAAGTATTCTGACTCCTTCAATATTTTGGAATAGTTTGAGAAGAATTAGTATTAGTTATTCTTTAAATGTTTGAAGAATTTAGCAGTGTTAAGCCCTCAAGTCCTGGGATTTTCTTTGATGGGTAACATGTTATTAATGATTAAATCTCATTACTCATTATTGGTATATTTAGACTTTTTAATTTCTTCATAATTTCTTTATAATGTGTCCAGGAGAAATTAAAAGGAGCATTATCATATGACCCAGAAATCCTACTATTGAGTATATGTCCAAAGGAAATGAAATCATTATTTTGAAGAGATAAGTGTACTCCCATGTTTATTGCAGCAAAATTCAAAATAGCCAAGATATGGAATCAACCTAAGTGTCCATCAGCGGATGAATGAGTTAATTAAAAAATGTATAAGTATGCAAAGGAGTACTCTTCACCCATTAAAAAAGAGTGAAATTCTGTCATTTGCAACAATGTGGATGAACCTGGAGGGTATTATGCTAAAAGAAATAAACCAGACTTAATGAGCCAGGATGAATACCACATGATCAAATGCCACAAGTAGAGAGCAAAATGGTGGTTTATCACGGGCTGAGAGAGGTATGAGGAATGAGGAGAAATTGGTCAATAGCATACTTTGTTACAGTTAGATAGGAGAAATAAATTCTGGTATTCTCTTGAACAGTAGAGTGAATATAGGTAACAATAATGTTCGTTTCAAAATAGCTAGTAGAAGGGATTTTGAATCTTCTCACTGCAAAGAATAATAATGATAAATGTCTGATATAATAGGTTTGCTGATTACCCTGATTTGATCATTATACAACGTATTCATGTATCAAAACATTACATTGTACCCCGTAAATATGTGCAACTATTATGGTCAACTAAAAATAAAATAATTTATTGTGCTTATGAGAGAAACACAATATACACCTGCTCTTCTGGCTGCCTTGAGCTACTTCTGAACTGAGGGTCCTATTGTACAAAATCTCATAATTCGTGTTCCCAAATAGTTGTACATGTTTCAAATGTTAAAAGTTGTTTCTCACCATTGGCTTTATGAGCTCAGAGGCAAGTTTATTTTGAAAGCTTTATCTTATATTTTGTCTTTCTATTCCACGTTTTATTTTAACATAAAAATTCTGTATTTTTGTAATAGTGTTTCTGTGTTATTATGAAAATTCTTAGATGAGTGGTAGATTTTCTCCAATATAAATGTACCTTCTCCATTCCTGGTGGAAGACACTTTCTGGGGCATGGTAAGGATTTTATTTTTAAAGCTTTGCCTTTTTTTTTTTTAATTTTCAGAAAAAGACTGATAGCTTATGCAAAAGATAAGCAAACTTTCTTATGGTGGTTGAGTAAAAACAAAGAAAACTCTTGCTTCCTCTTTTTATTTTGATTTCCTCTGTGTCCCCAGAATTGTAATCTGGTATTCTAACACATCTTAACCAAAGAAAATGACATTGAAGTTTCATATTTTTTTTTCACTTAACTGTATTTTTTCTTTTAACTTCTTATGTGTGCTATTCAGTTTTAATTAATTTATTCTTTACTCCAAATAAATATTTGAGCCCTTGATTTTACCTGGATGTGACATGAGTACTTAAAGTTATCTTGGTGATAAGGCAGATAAATTTTCTGCTGTGGAAGGGCTCGCTGTCTAGGAGGGCAACAGAGAAGTCACGAGATGCTTACAGCACACTGAAGGACACAGGAGGCAGGTGAGACCTCAGAGAAGGGGCTAGTAACTCTGACTTGGGGGTCAGATATGTCTATTTGGAGGAAGTAACATGTAAACTGAGACCTGAAAGATAGGCAGGTGTTAAACAGAGGGATCAGAAAGGGGAAGAATGTTTAACGTAGAGAACAACGTGTGTGAGGGTGTGGGATGCCTGAAGTTATTGTAGAGAGAAAACTAAAAGCTGGTTTTATTCTCACTCAGCTCCAGAAGTCATATTTCTGGGAAAATCCTTGCATTATTTTGCCTTCACTTTAGCTTTACTAACTCAAAACAAGAAGGACAATGCCTGTTCTAGGTATGTTTATGAACACAGGGTAAGTCGGGCATTGTCTGAAGTTTGCCAAGGGGCTGTACTCTTTAACACCTCCCTTAAACTGCTCATAGATGCCTATCTAAGCAAAGGCTTATAGATGAAGTAATGTAGAACTCAGCCTTTCTCTGAGAAAGGCTATTCTTGACATAGACCAGTGGACCCTCTGCACTGAAGCATGTAGGAAAGTCAGGTGTCAATTCATAGATGCAGCAGCTTAAGTCCAGACTGTGTGTTCTGGGTTTTTTTTTTTGAATGCTTTAGAATTCTGAAATGACTTCTGGATTTTTGAACTATGGTCACACAAATTTGGTCACAGACACCTGTGGATAAACTCTGATGACTAGTGACCACCCAGGTGGGCAGTGAGTAATCCTGAACCTGGAACTTGGGCATAAATGACTGGTCTTGGGCAATGTTTGCCATTGGTATTGCCTTCCACATGGTGGATAATGCTCACTTGAGGAATGTATTCCTGTGAACTCACACAGATTTTGATGATCTCTCTTTTCCCCCAAGATACACTGTGGGGAAGTAGAAAGCACTATGATTAATTCATAATGGCAAAAATTATTAATGTCCCGTCATTGGGAAATCCCTACACGTGTGGGTTAAAAAAGTGGTTTTCAGAAGAGATCTAGAATAAATGACAGTTAGCATACTTCATCATTTCAAATTGTGACCATCTCGACTGAATAGCAGAGATGGCTAGTGTCTGGGACAAGTCCTGAAACTGTGGTGATTTGTGTTGCTGAAGAAGGAAAATATAAGTGATTTAGAGAGTAAATGAGTAAATAGCAACGTTCACATTCCATTTTAAAAATAAAGAGTCTAAGTTCTATTCTGTAAAGAAAAAAAAGTGGTTTTCAATGTATGAATCTTAGAACAGCAGCAGTAGCATCACCTGGAAACTTGTTAGAAAGGCAAGTTCTTAGTCCCACTCTAGACCCACCAAATCAGAAACTCTGAGTCTAGGGCCCAGTGATCTGTGCTCCCGGTGATTCTGGCTGCACACCAAAGTCTGAGGACCGGTGGGTAAATATGACAGGCTATAGATCATGATCCAGTCCTGTGACTGATGTTGGTGGGCTGTGACTTCCTCCCCTTCCTCTTCACTCAAGAAAGCGTACTGGAATGCCATTGAGTGAGAATGATGTGGGGCATAGATGAATTCATCCAAGTTTATTAAAATATGTGAATGTTATTTGTTAATAGTAATTTTTATTTATAAACTACATAGGACAAAAATCACAACAACATGGATACCACAATTAAGTGCTGCAGTTCTATTAACCTACCCAAAGCAGGGGCTTTCATTTTGTTGGCCATACCCTGAAGTAAAAAAAATACTTTTAAATTGCTACCTAGAAGACTTAAGTATATATAACCAAAACAAAAATTTCATGAAATGGCATGCGTAACATGATAGTTTTTGGGCATTGCTATCTAAAGTATGCTGGTTGCAGTCTGTTAAATTGATCTCATTACTGAGCTGTGTTTGCATGAACCCTTCTCTTAGAGCAGGAAAGGGGTGGGACTGGCCTCACCCCTGTGTCACCCCTGACTTGGGCTTTAGTCTCTGTTCCACCACTCTAAGCTGTGTGATCTTGGGCCATTTATATATGTTCTCCGAGCCTTACTTTCCTTCTAGGTCGGTGCAGATGATAATATCTACCTCACAGTCGTGGTGATAAGTGAATGATGGCACATTTCACACAGTGCCCAGCAGTGGTGGCTACACTCTTACTTGTGGAAATTGTACTTATTAATACTATTTTTCAGAACATCATTGGTTTAATAGTGTTTCATAGATTTTTTCTGTACTGCAGTTAATAAGTGCCTCTAGTCTAGGTATTCAAAAATATTTTTGTATAACTTTATATTAAAAATGCATCCTAATTCTGTACTCTTTTTCAAAATATATGCATGTTTGTTTTGATATAAGTAATGTTGAGCTCCCTCCACCCCCAATCCTGAGGGCACTGAGATTGCAGAAGATCCCCTAAGTGGCTTCACATACCTACAACATACTCCTGAATGGGGCATTTGGGAAACCGATTGTATTTCTGTTTTCAGCCTCCAGAGTAGCTGGGACTACAGGTACCCACCTAAAAGCCCGACTAGTTTTCACACCTGGTGATTGTATGGAGCTCTGTAAACAAGCATCTTAGATCACTCACAAACCCTGAGTGATAAGTGTGTGGAAGTACTAGGGATTGGTCACTCCTTAATCCAGATGTTGGAAAGAGCCAGCTAATATCCACTTGTCTTTCTGGAGGTAATGATTGTGGTTGGTGGCCAAGCACCCAAGGCAATCCGCAGCGTGGAGTGCTATGATTTTGAGGAGGACCGCTGGGATCAGATCGCTGAGCTTCCGTCCCGGAGATGCAGAGCAGGTGAGCAGCACCACCTCCTGGTCCTGCTGGCTGTCTTTCCCTGGCTAGTCTCCACTTGGTGCTGGAAGTCATAAACTTCTCCTTGGTTCCTCAAACATCTGTGCCTCAGACTCCCTCTCCTTCCCTTCCTGCACATTTTTTGACTACCTCTTCTGGGATTGGTTCTTATGTGCTTGGGGAGTTTAAGCTAATTCAAGTATTTTCTTGATTCAAAATTAGAAAAACAGAGGAAAGAAATCCAGTGAGTCCCATAATGACTTCCAGAATCAAAGTTGGAGATGATCTTCTGTGATGAATTTGTGTGTGCCTGCCTTGCTCTCCCATCGTCACAAGTAGTCTGTTGCCTGACTGGACCTTGATGCCTTGGTTTTCTGTGCCTCAGGTGTGGTGTTCATGGCTGGCCATGTGTATGCCGTGGGCGGGTTTAATGGCTCCCTGCGGGTACGGACAGTGGATGTGTATGATGGTGTGAAGGACCAGTGGACGTCCATTGCAAGCATGCAGGAACGCCGGAGCACGCTTGGCGCAGCGGTGCTCAACGACCTGCTCTATGCGGTGGGAGGATTTGATGGCAGTACTGGTAGGTCCAGGATATGTCTTTGATCCCTTCCGGCCCAGGACATATCCTTCACACAACACTATTTTGTTCAGCCATTTCTTGGGCTAACCTTCTGTTCACTTGTCAGCTATTGCCCCATGAACATACCCATCCTTCATCCACATCCAGCCTTGGGGCCTAGAGCCAGACCTCCTTAAACTCAGAATGTATAACTGCCCACATACTATGATTTCTATGGCTCTAGCAAGGATTACACATTACACATTCAGCAGAGTCCTTTTCCTGCTTTCCAGTGTCTTGGAAACTGTTTACTCAGAAGATGAAACTTAGAAACAGAAAAGGCTTAGCTGGGGTTACCTCGGGATTCTAGTCTGAATGATCTACTGACCAGACAGGGAACAGAAGTTCAGCAGTTGGAAGACACCTAGCTCAGGCCACACAGTAGGCCAAGCTGCCTGTTTTTCCACTGGCCCTTTTACTACCTCACTGAAGCTTTGTGAGGTTTTGTCACCACAGGTGAGCCCCCTAGCTCCATCCAGAATTTTGTCTAACTTCAACATTCTAATCTGAAACCATTAGTTGACATGAACTGGAGAAATGATCTCATCTCTACTCATATTGGCAGGTAGATGTCTCTGGGGCAGTAACTCTATTAAACTAAAATGAAAGTCCCTTCGTTTCTAGAGAGGTGAAAAACAGTACTTTTTACTACTCTGAATTTTCATTTGTGTCTTCACAGTTTGGTGTCCTTTCTCAGCCCTCTCTTTGCCTCATTCATATAATCCCAGGGTCTTTATCCCCTTTGAAGGTGGCCTTTAGTGAATGGGACCTGGGAATAAAGAGAACAAAAGGACAATGATAATGGTACATTGTATGTTTTAGGAATCACTTTTGGCCATAAGTAGAAAACCCGACTCAACTATAGCTTAAAAAAAAGAGAGTTGGTTTTTTTTCATGAAACAAGAAGTCAAGAGTTCAGCAGTTCCTGACTTGGTCCAGTTGCTCAAGGATATTGAAGCCAAGTTCTTTGAGATTTTCTTGGCTTTTTCCTCATGATCACAAGATGGCTTATATCTCCAACCAACACATTTGTGTTATAGGAGCAAGAAACAGAAAGGGATAGCACCCATATCAGAAAAGCAAAGGCTACTTCAGAAATCCCCGTCAGACTTCTGCTTAGGTCTCATTGACTTGGTCACTCCTACCTGCAAAAGAATCCTAGAAGGCAAGTGTTTAGCTTTCCAGCTTCTCAGGTAGAGGAAGACAAGGGAAAAGGGGATTGGAACAGGTGTTCAGTGAGGCAACCTCAGGCATTTACTTAGAATCAAAGACTTCCATTTCGTAGGTTTAATAATTTGTTGCCTTGTGGTTCAGGTATGCCCCTTGTCCTCTCAAAACCCACCCTCTGAGTCAGGTCTTAGTGGTTCCCTCAGGTAGACACTGCAGATGTGTTTCAGGGAGTTACCACAGCAAGGCAGAGGGGCTGTCAAACCATACCTCCCAGTTTCCAGACCCCAGGTATGGACTCTTCCCCATACTCACTGTTTCTCACACAGCTTGGTAAGGCTTGGTGCCATGGATGTCTCATGAGTCTCTTGTCTCCCAGGCCTAGCATCTGTGGAAGCCTACAGCTATAAGACCAATGAGTGGTTTTTTGTGGCCCCGATGAACACACGGCGGAGCAGCGTGGGCGTGGGCGTTGTGGAGGGTAAGGAGGCAGCGGTGGGTGATGGCCAGCCCCTTTTCCTGCCCAGTGTTCTTGTCCTGGGCTCAGCATCATGCTTGATGTTTCCTCCACCTTGGTATCACTCTTAAGATCATGACTCTGAGTTAAGCATTATTCTTATTTAACAGATGAGGGAATTTGGAACTCAGAGAAGTGAAACTCCTGGCCCAAGGCTAGTTAGTAAGTGTGGGAGCTAGGATAGGTGAGTCAACGGAGCCTAGAGGAGAAATGCTGATCTGTTGCTTTGACCACTTGTCAGTGGCTTTGCCAAAGGTTGGGGAGGGGAAGCGAGTGGAGAACCCAGAGTCAGTACTTATATACCATACAGGTTATTGCAGGAATATAATGTGGTGGGGCTGAGAGTTAATTGTGTTTAATTAATTTTATCCTGATGGCCATATGTTGAACATTAACAGAACTACAAGTGTAGTGAACACCTCTTCCCAGCTCTGATGACTGTCTCTGTGTCTGCAGGACAGGTTGATGGTCAAGTCCTAGTCTAGTCAGGAGAGGTGTGTGGGGTAAGGCAGTAGGGAGTGGTGAGGTATAGGGCCCAATCAGAC
Source organism: Galagoides demidoff (assembly GCA_963574575.1). Classification (NCBI taxonomy): domain Eukaryota; kingdom Metazoa; phylum Chordata; class Mammalia; order Primates; family Galagidae; genus Galagoides; species Galagoides demidoff. The sequence continues at coordinate 22,167 of CAUYQV010073997.1, read as the reverse complement.
AGTGCATAGTTGTTTGTAAAGAACTTTCACATCCAGGTTTTGTTTGTGAAATCCTTCTGAGAAAGGCAGGACTCAGATTCTCCATTCTCAGATGGAGGTTAAGTGATGTGCTGCATGTTACAATGATATTAAGTAGCATAGCTGTCCTTGAATCCAAGGTCTTCTGACTCCTTGCTCAGTACTCTTTCCACGGTGCTGTGCTCCTCCAGAGTGTTGTCAAATGCTAATAGGTAGGAGTTTTATAAATATGTCTGAATTCAGTGTGCCAGAGAATAGAATATCATTTGAACTATACTGTTATTGTTTGCAGGAGGACATTGATTCATTAACCTGTCTTGATTTGAGAATTTAGCTGGAATATCTGTTCATTCAGACATATATGCAGACATTCCCTCTCTCTTGTGCAAACATGAGAACACACAAACATAAACATGCTTTGAGGAGAGTATAACATCTATTAAGGTAGTTATTAATAGAAAGATTCTTTTCTCTCACTGTATTTCTCAGTTCATACTGGTATTATGGACTTTAAATTTTCATTTAAAGTTATATTAGTCTAACATACTGACCAAGTCATTGTAGTGACTGCAGAGATTTTTTGTCCTACCAAGATAAATTATTTCTTGCAATCATGTGCCTGGTGGAATAGAAATTGATTTGTCTGCCAAATATAAATGCTTTGTCTAGCCACCTTCTCATTTCTCCCCTTGTTCCTTAGCCAGGAATATCAAACAATCGAGTAATGGTTAAAAATAGCAAATCCCTGTTAATAGACTCAAGGAGAGACCTTGAGTGGGTATTTTTTTTAGTGGATGCAGGGTAGGAATGGTTGGTGGGGGTTGGAGGAGGTACCTTAATGGTAGTAATTTAAAATACTCCCTTGACAGAGGCTTTTGAGAGTGTGTTCCGTATGTGGAAGAAGTGCTGTCTTATACCATGCCCTGATGACATGGAGGACAGACCGAGAATTTGTTTCTCTTTTCCCTCTTGAATCTGAAGCTCTTTGGGCTGTGGATCACCTAGGGCAACAGAGTCTAATTTGCAGCTTTGGTAAGTGTTAAGAGAGGAGCTGAGTAGACTTGGCTTTGCTGTGGCCTTGAAGAGACAGGGCTCCACATTTCATTGTCCGGCTTACCACCTCCCCGCCTCCAATAATCTCACTACCATGGCTACGTAGTCTGAATGAACTCTGAAAAAAATGGAGGAAATTAGGATAATTTTCTGGCTGTCTTGAAGAATCCCTGTGTAGGAAAAGGGATAGTAAGATTCAGAGTGTAGGTAGAAGTTCCCCAGCAGGGTGGAGAGTGTGTTTTGCAGACTGTTGCATCTGAACCAGCATGCTCCGTGCAGGTATTCTGGACCCTAGAGGAGCTGCTCAGTTAGGCCTTTTTATTTTGACTTTGGTGAGGGAAGAACTGAGGAAGAGATGCTTCTTTCTTTTACATGGTTAGTTAAAAGAACTCTGGGGCAGAAAATAAAACCAGCCTTGCTGATAGAAGAAGAAATAATTTTACATTTGCTGTAGTCCTGATGCCAGAGCATAGTTTTGTGCCTGAGAACCTTTCTAACTTAAAATAATTGCAGATTTTCACATGCTAGTTGTACTTTTGATATTACCTCTTAATCCCCCCATCAAGAAAGCAACTAATGATCAAAAAAAAAAAATCAAATCTAGGGCTGCGCCTGTGGCTCAAGGAGTAGGGTACTGGTCCCATATATTGGAGGTGACGGGTTCAATCCTGGCCCCGGCCAAAAAAAACCCTACACACACACACAAACATCAAATCTATTGATTAAGTAATGCTGTTAAGTAGATTTTCATTTGGCAGTATTTTTTTAGTCCACAGTGTCCAAGATTCTTATTATAACTCCCTGGATCCCTCATATGTCTGAAGCGCACAGGTGAAGTAGGACTCTTCCCCTGCCCCCACAAAAGAGACCAGCCCATTGCACTCTAAGATTAAGTGTTGAACCCACATTTGAATCTCTGCTGTGGGATAACTCAAATACCAATTTTCTGCCTCCTTGCCCAACCTCATTCTTGGACTTCAGCCCCAGGCAGAAATGATGCTCTTATATAGCACCTTAATGGTATTTTTATCTTTAAAAATAGACGGTGATATTTCAGGGCCCTCATGCATGGCTTAGATCACTGGGTAGTCTGCTAGAAGGATTCTGGCCATCCCAGCCCAGAATGTACAGAGAACATTCCATTCAACACACTTTACCTGACAGAATTGTACAAGGGGTGGAAACAGTGGCTAAGACAGGGTTTGAGTTCTCCTTGAGGAATATTTTTAGATATTTATTTCATCTGCTGTTGTGAACCTTTAACCAGAAAATTGGCCTGCCTGCCTATAGCTGGGAGCCTGCTAGCTTTCTGTCTGTGTGGTTCTAGGGTTCACCAGCAAGAATATGTTGAGCTGCACTAGTGCTAGGCCATCTTTTGGGCTGGGTATTTGGGGTACTTATTTAGAATAAGGTTCATTCAGTATTTACTTCTAAGGAGCTCATGGCTTCAGAGCAAGTAGAAGGCAGAAATGTGAAGGATGCTTTGCCTGGTTGGGGAATAATTTGGAGGTCCCCTGGAGTAAGGGGGCCCTGAACTCTTGACTGAGGTAAGAGTGTTCCAGGGGGTTAAAGATGGAGCTTCAGCTGAGCTCTGGTTCCATCAGAGTCCCTGGCACTACTCTCAGCCACTTTGTCCGTTCCAGGGAAGCTATATGCTGTTGGGGGTTACGATGGGGCTTCCCGCCAATGCCTGAGCACCGTGGAGCAATACAACCCAGCGACCAATGAGTGGATATACGTGGCAGACATGAGCACTCGCCGTAGTGGTGCAGGTATGGAGGAGCCTCAGGGTACAGGCTGTATCTGTTTTGCTCACAAATGGGTCTTGAGTTCAACAACTTCTTTCCTGTTACTATGTATAACTTATTTATCTCGCTCTTCTTTCCTTTTACTATATATAATTCCACTAACACCTTTTCGGCCAAACACAGCACTTACAAATTGACCTTTCCTGGGGATCCCTTTGGGAGAGAATAGATGAGATAATACTCTTCATCATCATATTTTCTGTTTCTACAGAATTGTCTACTTGTCTTTTTTTCTTTGAGACAGAGGCTCACTATGTTGCCCTTGGTAGAGTGCTGTAGTGTTACAGCTCACAGCAACCTCAAACTCTTGTAGTGTCACAGCTCACAGCAACCTCAAACTCTTGGACTTAAGTGATTCTCTTGCCTCAGCCTCCCAAGTAGCTGTGACTACAGGTGCCTGCCACAATGCCCAGCTATTTTTTGGTTGTAGCCATCATTGTTGTTTGGCGGGCCCGGGCTGGATTTGAACCCACCAGCTCAGGTATATGTGGCTAGCGCCTTAGCCGCTTGAGCCACAGGCACAGAGCCACCTACTTATCTTTTAAGTGAAGGCTTCCTATGTGTCAGGTGTTGTTATAACAAGCACTTTCTATGCTTCCATCTCTTTAATCCTCACCACAGCCCTACAAGGTTGATACAATATTAATTCTACTTTCTGGATTCAGAAATTAATTCTACCAGGATGTTGAGTAATTTGCCTAAGGTCATGTACTTGGTAACTCACAGGGTCAGGATTCTCACTTCAGAGTTAACTTCTTTAACCCCAAATTATACAAATCTCATTCCTGTGAATGGGACAAACACTGCTGTCCCCAGTCTCAGCTGACAAAGCTAAGCTTGCCTATCTGGAACTCTGTCTTGGGTGTTGGAAGCAAGTTAGTAGTGTTCATATTTGGAGATAAACTTATGTCCCTCACCCCCACTTTTCCTCACTTTAACTTTCTCCCCAACATGGGAGGAGAACAACTTCCCCAGTGGCTTTCCATTTGAGGTTTTTGTGGGAAGACCAGGAGCTCTCTGGTCCAGAGGGATTTTTCAGGAAGTGGAACAACAGCCCCTTCTTCCCTACTTTGTCTCCCCTCATTATCTTAGAGGACCAGAGGAAAGGGTCTGAGAGGGCAGACAGACTGGCTCTTTATTCCTGTGGTGAATGGTGACTGATTGCTGACCTGGTCCTTCTGAGAAGACTGTTTGACTTCTGGGAAGAGAAGCCACACTGAGAGTTTTCCTCTGTAATGTTATTCCCTTTTTTTCCCTCTCTCTCTCTCTGTCTCTCTCTTTAGAAATTGAATTGTGATCTCATTTTATAGTACTAAATGCAGGAGCATTTCCTCACCATTCCTTAAAAATTATGCTATTTTAAAATTTTCAAGAACCTTTGTTGGGTCACTGGTTGCAAAACCAAAGCCTGTATGATTCTATTAAGAAGTTTTTGTGTCTGGAATGCTATTTTTAGGGAGCTTGTCTCTGCTGATCCTGACAGGTTGACCCTTCCTGAATATGGGCTAAATGCCTGGAAGTTAGGAGGCCTGGGATTTAGGGCTGAGTCTGCTCTAACTTTCCCCGTGACTTTGGTTAAGTCCTGTCCCTCATTTCTGGCTCTGATTCCTCAGATGTGAACTGAGTGAGTTGTAAAGATGTTTCCTAAGAACAAATTCAATTCACAAATCCCACAATTCTCAATTAAATTCAAGAAGGGGGGAGGAGGACGACAGAGGTTTGGCAAGTTCCCATCTAAAGGGAACAATGCATGGGTATATGGCTCACTTCTAGGTAAAGGACACAACCACAACTCCGACTTTATCTTCCCAATGTAACAATGTAACCTAATCGTGTGTATCGTTTACATTAATCTGAAATTTAAAAAAATTTCCATGATTCTTTATAAAACTCTTAGGGATTTGGGTTTCTGAAGTCTTGGTAGTGTTCTTTGTGTGTGTACATAATAGAGAGCCTCTAGTATAGCTTGAGGTGTCAGCTCAGCAGGAATGGGGTGGCTCCTAGGAACCTTGAAAGCCTGGGCTTATCCTGGTGGGTGGAGCTGCCTTTGGAGGCTACAGCTGCTTTCTCTCTGCCAAGTTTCTTATGTAGTCATTGCTGAGTGGACATCACCTTGCCCCATTCCTGCCTCTTACCTAGGCTGCAGTTTCTGGCCCCTTTACTTCCTGTGGCCCCTGGGGGGTGAAGTAACCTTTCTTTAGGGACTGGCCTTTCCCCTCAGATTACCATCAGAGTTCTGGCATCAGGCTCCCACATCAGCCTTTCTTCAGTGTTTCATTGCCCTAAGATTTGGGCAAGTCTCACCGTTGAAGTTGGGAACCCATATACTTATTGTGGTGGGTATTTTTGTTGGCTGAAGGCTCAGAGACCAAAACCCTGGCCTTGGCTTCCTGAGGTCCTTTAAGGGACCAGGAACCCCAAGGCTCCAAGTCCAGGAACTGCATGAACATTTATAAATGAAGCTGCACCAGGACAGTGATGCTCTGAGTGCATGGAGTGTTGCTTGCTTTCTCAGCAGGGTGTGGGCAACACAGCAGATGGCTAGGGGAAAAAGAGGCCATCTCTGAGCCCCAGGAGGTGCTTGCTCCTGTAAGCATGGAGGCAGGGATGGTGAAGCAGCTTTGGAACCCACTAAATTTTATTAAACAGAAGTCCATTAGCTCAGTGGTCCCCAATCTTTTGGGTACTGGGGAAAACAGTTTTCCATGATCTAGGGGCAGGAAGGATGATGGGACAGGAGGCAGAGCTCGGTGCTGTGTGGCATGGTTCCTAACAAGATACAGTCCTGGACCCAGGAACTGGGGACTGCAGCCTGCAGCCTACAGCATTAGATGGTCATTGTTGATGCAACAGCACCATCTGCTGTCAGTTTGAGGCAACTGCTAGAAATCTCCGGCATACCAGCATAATTGCTGGGAGGGATTTTACATATTTTGTCCTTCAGAAACTATCTGTTGAGAACAAACTTGCCATTGGGCACAGGGAAGCAGATGTAGATGACATAGACATGGTCCTCATCCATATGAAGTTTACATTCTACAAATTTAGTTCTTAGCTGTACATCTCAAGCACCTGAGGAACTTCTTCCCACTCCTGACCAGTGTTTCTGGGAGTAAGGCCCTAGAACCTGTCTCTTTAAAAAGCTCCCCAGCTGACCATGCAGGGTTGCTCATGCCTGCAATCCCAGGACTCTGGGAGGCCAAGGTGGGAAGATCCTTTGAGCTCAGGAGTTCGAGACCAATCTAAGCAAGAGCGAGATCCCATCTCTTTAACCAGCCTGTTGGTGGATGCCTATAGTCCCAGCTACTTGGGAGGCTGAGGCAGGAACCTGGAGTTTGAGGTTGCAGTGAGCTAGGCTGAGGCCATGATGCTCTATCCTGGACAATAGAGTGAGACTTCATCTAAAAAAAAAAAAAATCTCCCAGCTAATTGAAACACAGCCTGGCCATGCAATGGTATAGTCCATGGTCTGTGAGAACTACTGACCTAGTCCAACTTTCTCCCTTTACAAATGGGAAAACTGAGGCCCTGAAAGGAGAAGAGCTTCTCAATGGGAGAAGGAAGGTCCAGAACTCAGGTGTCCTAGATACCAGGTCACTTGCTCTTTATGGGTGCTGTGCCACTGTCCTTCTTTATGGATATTATCTCCTTGATTTGCATAAAAAGATTTTAAAAGATTATACTAGAATTTGTAAATAATTCATTGCTAGCACTTTACTCAGGCTGATCAACACTATGAGTGATCTAAGGCCCTTTACAGCTTCTACAGTCAAGGAGGAGGGAAGTGGGCAGAAAGAACAGCTCCTCCTTATAAGATCAGCAGGAGGGTATCCCCAACAATGATCTCAGCACATCAGCTGTATCGTTAGTTTCCATTTTAGCTCTTTTTATTGAACTAATACAAGGCTGAGTAATACAAGTAATACAACACTGTAGGCACTCCAGGCAGTATGGATAGGCAAGAAGGAAAACAAATGTAGTTTTCCATCAGAAATAATTACTTTTAATGTTTGGATGGATGTCTTTTTTCCCTTTGCCTGTGAAGCCCCTCCACTATGTACATTTACATATCCGTGTGTGTATATACATATATTTTTAAAAAATAGAAATGGGGTCATATTTGGTTTATTTTTTGAAGTTTTTAGTTTGCCAGTATTCTGAGGAGGCTGGTGGGATGTGATTATATTCATTTTACAGATGAGGACACTGAGGTTCAGGGAGACACAATGGTACTCTGCAGGTCACTCTGGTGGTGATAGCTGACTGTATGCCAGTCCCCTGGTTCCTGGTCACCATAGCCAGCCTTAGGCTGGGACACTGTGCTCTGCCTTTCAGGAGTTGGAGTGCTCAATGGACAGCTGTATGCCACAGGTGGGCATGATGGGCCTTTGGTGAGGAAGAGTGTTGAGGTTTATGATCCTGGGACAAACACCTGGAAGCAAGTGGCCGACATGAACATGTGCCGGCGCAATGCAGGTGAGATGACCTTCCAGGCCCTGCTTTGAAGTTTGTGGAACTTTTCTCCCTGAAGACACTAGCTCTAAACTAAAGGAAGAGGGGAGAGACTCCCAGGCACTGAGCTTGTATGCTGAATAGGGAAAGTTTGTTTGCTGAGTAGACTCTGGACTAAGGGGAGGGGGGAGAAATTAGGACCCACAAAGCTAGGCAAAGCTTCCCCCATTTTGTTGCAGAGGGGTCCCTCCTTCCCCGGTGAAGGGTGATGACTTCTACTGCACACAGATGGGCATAGACCCAGAAAAGTGCTCTGGTTGCTATCGCTGATCCCTGCCCGATGGCTTTGTTAGGTAGCTAAGCACAGGGCTGTGTGGACATGGGCCAGTCAATGGCACTTGGTTTTATCTTTTCTCTGCCAGTGCCTGGCTAGGAGAACTACTCACTTTCTACCCGAAACCAATCTTTCCTGCAGGGAGAGTCAGACCCTTAATTGATCTCTGGTGGAACCATTTCCTTTGTTGCTTTCATTGCACTTTCTATCTCTCTTTTCTCTCCCTTCCCCATTCCTTCCTGTATGAATGACTTATCATACTGTATTTAAGTTTATATTTCCTGGAGCATGACTTTCCTATTAAGCTATGGGTTGTGCTCTGTTCTGATCTTGCTTTATGCTTCTTCATTCTAGGAAAGTATTGGCTTAGCCCACCTTTCAAGGCTGGGAAGACAGAGCCCAGTGGCTGTTGTCAGTGTGTTCTTCCATTGAGCGAACTCAGACTTTTGATGCTAAATCTTTGTCATGCTACCATAAAGGGAGAAAAGAGGCTCCAGGGCTGTCCAGATTTGTGTATCAACAGTTCTGATCTCTTAGTGCTCCTGCTGTAATGTCTCCTAAGGCTTCTGTTTGATTTCCAGGGGTATGTGCAGTGAATGGGCTCCTGTATGTGGTTGGAGGGGATGATGGATCTTGCAATTTGGCTTCGGTGGAGTACTACAATCCCATCACAGACAAATGGACACTACTGCCAACCAACATGAGCACAGGGCGGAGCTATGCAGGTGTGTCCCATCCCGTACTCCCTCCCACCTCTAATAATGGGGACACAGGGATGAGCTAGGGTGATGGGTGGGATAAGGGGACATGAGCTTCCTTAACCTGGGACATGGATGGCAGATGATTATCACATGGCCACCATTCCTTCATTCTGTGCCCACGACAGATACTGATAGTTCACCCATTAACCTGAATGTGTAACCTCAGAATTTTTTTTTTTAATTAAATCATAGCTGTTTACATTAATACAATCATGGAGTACAGTGTGGTGTTTTCATATGCAATTTGAAATATTTTCATCAAACTGATTAACATAACCTTCATGTCATTTTCTTAGTTATTGTGTTAAGACGTTTATATTCTACTTTTAGAAAGTAGAATATAAACACCACACTGTATTCCATGATTGCATTAGTGGACACAGCTATGATTTAATAAAAAAAAAAAAAAGAATTCTGAGGTTACACATTCAGGTTAATGGGTGACATGAGCTTGTACCCCTGTAAGATAAACCATAGAGATAATCCCACCAATCACCCTCCCTTCACCCATCCACCTCCTCCCCCCGCCCCCCCGCCTTCCCTATTCTTAAACTACAATTAGGTCATAACTTTCTTTCTTTTTTTTTTTTTTTTTGAGACGGAGCCTCAAGCTATCCCCCTGGGCAGAGTGCCATGGCATCATAGCTCATAGCAACCTCCAACTCCTGGGCTCAAGCCAGTCTCCTGCCTCAGCCTCCCAAGCAGCTGGGACCACAGGCGCCCGCCACAACGCCCGGCCATTTTTTGGTTGCAACCATCATTGTTGTTTGGCGGGCCCGGGCTGGGGATTCGAACCTGCCACCTTAGGTGTTCGCGGCTGGCGCCTTAGCCGATTGAGCCACAGGCGCCGAGCCAGGTCATAACTTTCATGTGAAAGCTATAAACTAGTTTTATAATAGGGCTGAGTACATTGGATACCTTTTCTTCCATTCTTGAAATACTTTGCTAAGAAGAACATTTTCCAGCTCCATCCATGTAAACATGAAGGAGGTAAAGTCTCCTCAGAATTCTTAATGCAGTGTTTGAGGGAACCACTTCCAACTGATCAGGGTTGTCACAAGAGATTTTAGAATTTCATTGCCATTCCTGGTTTATTTTATGCCAGGCTCCTAGGTGGCATAACAAACAGTTCTTGGGCTTAGGGCATGTGGCTCAAGCAGCTAAGGCTCCAGCCACATACACCTGAGCTGGCAGGTTTGAATCCAGCCCGGGCCTGCCAAACAACATTGATGGCTACAGCCAATAAATAGCCAGGCATTGTGGCAGGCACTTGTAGTCCCAGCTACTTGGGAGGCAGAGGCAGGAGAATCGCTTGAGCCCAGGAATTGGAGGTTGCTGTGAGCTGTGATGCCACAGCACTCTACCCAGGGCAACAGCTTGAGGCTCTGTCTCAAAAACAACAACAACAACAACAACAACAAAAACCAGTTCTTGATATCCAGAAATTGAGTAAAAAAGATTAGACTTGCCTACACCAAAACAGAGAAATATAAGATTATACACATATGAGTTCTAAATAACATGCACTAGGTAGGCTGTACTAGATGACAGACCAGAGGGAAGTGGCAGAGTCAGGGAAGGGGGTTTGAGTAAACTTTGTGGGTGGATCACAGTCACATGAATAGCTGTCCTTTGCTGGGTGCCCCCCTCTCTGCCATGGGGCAATGTGTTAGGTGCAGTATAGGCATTCACGCTCTTCTTTTCAACAACTCTCAAGCTGAATAGAACTATTTATGATGAAACCGAGGTTTGGAGAGTTTAAGTAACTTGCCAAAGGCTACACAGGTAATAAATGGTGAAGTCAGATTTCAAACTCAGGTCTCACTTCTAAGCCCTTGCTCCTTGTGCTACCCCAGCTCAGGAGCAGTAGAGGGAGGAGTAAGGTGTAAGGCTGGTGTATGTCTTCTTCTTGGGGAGCATATGTGAGAGGTTTGGTGAGGTACAGGAGAAGGGGTGGCATCAGAGTGGGGGATTCTAAGGCCAGCAAATATAGATCCATGATATAGCTCACCCAGCTCCTTGTAGCTGGTTTTTCAGAAACCAGAATAGTTAGAGTTAACATTCATTTATTGAGCACACACCAACGTGACAGGCATTATCCTAAGGGTTTTGCAATCATTATCTCATTTAATCCACACCACAACTTGAGTGGTTTCTTCTTATTCATATTTCACATTAGAAAGGTCAGTCATTCCATCTTGTTTGGTTTTTAGTGCAAAGGAAGATTGTGTTGTGCAGGCTTGCAGGGGGCTGTGTCACTTTGTCTCAACATAAGACTTCGATTGCAATGAACTTCTTTTACTTTTTCCCTTCTTTAGGTTTTCTCTTTTGATCTGTCACATTTTTCTTGGGTAAATATAAAAGATTTTAGAAGCATTTTGACTGTAAGGTGATTCTTTTCTCATAGTTTATTATTAAGACCAGAACGGTCATCTCTTTTTTGAAGCTGTAGGAAAGACCAGGGTGTCTTCTAGGATGAGGTAGTGAGGCACGTGAGGAATCTGTCCTTGGTTCCACGTGTGCCTTTGTGAGAGGGGAAAAGTTAAGTGTGAGCATTTAGAATTTTGCTCTAAAAGTTAAGTGTGAGCATTTAGAATATGCGTGTACTGAATATTTCATGTCCCTTTCTTCACTATCTACTCCAGAAGCAGGTGGAAAGGAGACAAGCAAACGTGCAATTTTGTGTTCAGATGCGTTGACTGAGTCTATTAATCTTAAAATCTAAGGAAATGCTCCAAAATGCAAGGATTTATGGATAAAGGTATTTATTGGAGCATTGCTTCTAATAGCAAAAAACTAAGAATTACTTAGTATCTGACATGAGGGAAATAATCCATGAAATATTTATATAGTAGATGTATTTTAAATGTCCTAAGAAAATGTTTACAACAAACTATTGGGTTGAAAAAAGAGGATGCAAAGTTGTCTGTACTGTGACGTACGGTCTTTTCATGGGGTGTGTGTTGAATAGTTTTCTGCTTCTAGAAATGGGTATTGGAGTCAGATCTGAATCCCAGTTCTGCCATCGACCTGGGTCTCTGGGCCAGGTATTCTATCTGAACCTCTGTTGTCTCATTTGTAAAATGGGAATAAAATTACAGCCTCTTATGGCTGTTGTAAGAATGAAATTCAGTAATATAAGGAGCTTAGCACAACACCTGCCTGAGACTGAACACCATCCAGTAAATGATTGTGATTATTATTAGATGCCAGAAAGTATTCCAGAAGGATAATGTGGTTCTCTTTGCATGAAGGGCTTAAAGAATTTTTCTTTGTGTTCTTCTGCATTTTCTAAATTTTCCATGATGAAAATATATTACTTTTATAATCAAATGAGAAAGTTTCTATAAAAAAGCAACATAAGGACTTGCTTTTTTTTTTTTTTTAACTACCTTGTGAAAGAGATGCTTGAGGTACAGGTGAGATGTGGTCAAGGTCAGGCAGCACTTCTAGTCTGGACTCAGGTGCCTCTAACCTCTGTCTGTACCTTTATCCAGGAATTAACAGGAAATAGATGTCTTATCAGAATCTCTCCAATGGAGTGAATTGGGCTTCCTTTTAGCAATGTACTCTCAGTCACGTCTTCAACCGAACATTTTATAGTTGTAAGAATGTGCTAAAATAAGACTCCTGTAGGCACCCTGCAAGTTAGGATTTTGTTCTGCAGCAGATACCAGAAAAACCTGACAGATACTTGCTTAAGTAAGGAAAAGAACGTATTTCTCTTAGGTAGAAAGAAAGTCCAGGATTGGCCTGGGGGTTCAGAGTGTCATGGAAGAACCAGGGCTTCTCCTTTCTTTTCTGTTCTTCCAGCTTTATCAATAGCAGCTGCTGCCTCTTGGGCCTTGCCTGAGCCTTTTAGTCAGGACAAGGACAAAGCCGTCATTGCAGCACTGGCAAACCAGCGTTTATAGTCCAATGGCCAGAGTCACATGGGACTCTAGCTGCAAGGTAGTCTGGGAAGCTGAGCTTGTACTTGATGGTATATGTGGTGGAGGACAGAAGGTAGAAAGGATGATTCAGTTGACTGAAACATCCTTTCAATAGTATCTGTCACACAGCCTCAGTCCATTATAGTGAAATTTTGAGCCATACATGCCTTTGCAAAATTAGGTGTTGAGCACAATTCAACTTGACTAAAACAGTAAGTGACACATACATACATACTTGATGTGTTTATCTAAGTAGAGAATTTAGCACTGGAAGGGTCCCTCAGTCAGATGACATTAAATGTTATGAGAACTGAGCTTAAGAAGTCAATGACTTTGCCTAAGGCCACAGGGCAGGTTGTCTGATAGCAGAGCTTGAATTGGAATTCAACTTTTCTTTCTTCCGTGAAGTCAGAATGCTATTCTTTCCAGTTTGTTTCAGTGTCTTATAAAAGTGGATATAAATTATTGATCACTTCTCTTAAAGTGATACAAATTTAGAGTTGTGTAGCTGCCTCTGGGCTTCCAGTGAGGGTGCTGAGCATTGTTGAACTGGCTGCTGCAGGTGAGAGTCATACAGTGTATCTGTGAGGATGTGAGATGAGACCACTAAGCTGTGATGGTTGAGGGACTGACTGTACTTGGGGGTTGAAATATCTTGCCAGGACTCGGCTATTAGAAGGGGAAATGACCTGTTTCTAGCAACCTAAGTCCACAGACTCTTCAATATTTGGATAAAAATTGTACCCATTTCTCTTGGCTATGACTCGAGAGGTCTTGGATTTGTGAACTCATTGGGTGGCACTCTGAATGACTTTGCACAAGCTAAGATGATAACTTTCTCCCCCTTTCCTTGTAGGTGTTGCTGTGATTCACAAGTCCTTGTGACCTAAACTCCCATGGCCAGGAGGTGTAGGAAGGAGCAGGTACTGCCTGTGACTCAGAACAGTGGGACCTCAGTGGCTGGATTCACCTCGCCCTGGGAGGTCTGCGGTGGTACGAGAGCCACTCTCCTCTGACTTGGCAGAATGGTGTCATCTGTCACAGTGTGGACATTGGTGACTGCTGGTGACCCTCCCTCCTGCTCCCCTGAGGTGCTCTGGCCTCTTCCCTGAGCAGTGGAGTTCTTGATAACTCCAAGCAGCACCTTTGGGCTGTTTTGGTGTTTCTATAGGGACAACAGAGAACCTGGAACATGCGTGCGTGCTTGTGTGTGTGTGTGTGTGTGTGTGTGTGTGTGTGTGTAGAACATGTTTCACTATGTTCAGAGTGAAGCATGTAACAGCCCACTGGATTTCTTTACTACTGATTCTTTCACTATGCTAAAAATCAAATCACAAAAGCATCTCTTCTGGATTTGTCCCATGGGGACCCTGAGACTACTAAAGCTGCTGTCTTCTGAAGGTCCAGCTAGATGGTCTGAGAATGTCCAGAAATATCCGATGAGAAGAGCAGTTCATTTACCCAGGCCTTCTCACTTGACTTGACTACTGTAACTTTGCAGAAGAGCTGGGGCCTTCCTAAAGCTCCAGCATGTTGTCCATGTCCTGGACTAGGGGACAGAGGGTTCCCTGTGCTCCTCGGCTGGCAGTTTTTCCCTGGGCTCTCCTCCAGGAAGCAGATGAGAACTGCCTGGTCTTCAGGTCTGGGCTACTGGTTTCTGATGTCATGGATTCCAGGTTTGGGAGATTTTGCATCTTTTTAGATGGGAAAATAGCCCCAGGTAACACACTGGAAAAAACAATACACAGGAAAAAAACCTAAAGTGGTAAGGATTCAAGTCCCTGCCCATGATGGTCTCAGAGAAGGATCCAACTTTCAGGTTTTCCCAAGACAGGACAGTCCCTGCTTATAAGTATTATTGGGTCCTAATTATTCACAGTGCCCCATTTTACTCTTAAGAGTGTTCTGGTTTGGAGTATAAATAAAAGGTCACCTTCCTTCCAAACCCAAAGATAGGTTTGTTCCTGTGTTGGATGGGATTGTGTATGATTCGGATGGACGTGGATGACCTTAAAGGAATACACTGGCTGGGACTGGCCCTTGGCACTTTGTGATGTTGGTCAAGTCTGTCTGATGACCTTGTGTTCCTTCTTATGTGTTTTCTCCCATTCCAGGGTCCATACCCTCTCCCAGTCCTCAGGATCCCCACTTTCCCTATGGCTTAGGAGATAGCAGGGGACCTAGATTTGAAATCTCTCCCAGGGGTACTTGTATTTTAGAAGAAAAGCTTGATGAGAACTCTGCTAAATCACAGGTAAAAATTATTGATAATAGAACTTTAAGTACCAAGGGGTAGGTATTTGAGGGTGCATGGAGTCATTTGCACTAAAAAAAAAAAAAAAGAGAACCTTAAAGCTGTAATGTTTCTAACCTAGCAAATTGCTTATGCTGGAATTTCCAGCATAGGAGACAAAGTCTTATGTCTAAAGAACAGTCTCATAACTTGTCAGCTGGGAGTTTAATCTTCCTGATGTCAAAGTCTACCCATGGGAAGCCAAAGAGCTTCATAAACCCTGATATTGGACTTCAGATACATCTGGGACACTTCTGAGCAGATATTGCAGGAGATTGGCACCCCTAATCCTTGTAGTTAGAAACCTTGGAGTCTCCCCAACTAGTTGGCCATCTTGTGTATTTACTATATAAATATTATATACTAAACATGCAATTTACCTGAAGGCAAAACTTCTCTTTCCAATGTTAAGCAGATGTTACTTTAATAAGACATCTGAAGAGCAAAAAGGCACCCAGAATTTTTAGAAACTTTGGGAAAAGGCTAAAATATACAGCTCTGGAAGAAATGTATCCAGAGGAATGGAGACGTGCTTTAGTTACATGCTCCCATCCCACTTGGCAGTGGGGGTGACTCCCCTTTCAGAGCTCTGCCCTGCTCTGGGTTGGAAGTTGATGGAATAATATTTTTGTTCCAAATATCCTTTCTCCCTCTCAGATGAAGTTTTGAGATTTGTTTGGGGGTATGTGAGGTGGGATAAGATTGGATTTGGGACTGGATGTATGCTGTTCACACAGGCTCTCAATTTCAGGTATTTGTGATGTTGGTCAAGTCTGTTGCCCTCCCCCACCACTAGGAAGCTGGACTTCCATGCTTATGTGGGGGAGACTAATTTTTATGTATCATCTTCCCAGAAAGGCTCCCTCTCCTGAAAGCTAGCCAGCCATGTTTTCTGCTTTTGGACTTTTGCTATTGGTTCCACCTCAGATCTCGCTTCCTAGGAAGCACTGCCTCTGCTGGTGGTGCTGCTGAGGCCATGTTCATTTCATCCTCGTGTGTCCTTTCTCAGGGGGACTAGAACACTGGTACGTCATCACCAAAGCCAATCTACTCTAGTTGCCCACAGATGCCATCTAAAAACTGTTGTCTCTTTAGGTACAATTCTCTCTCCTCAGTAGACACACTAGGCTTATTTTCACTTTTGTGCTGGTCACCTAGTAGGTGAAACCTCCTCCCGCCCGCATAGGGTAGCCACTACTGCTTGTGAATGCAGCTTTGCCAGTGGCATATCTGTAATCTGATTGCAGTGGTGAAATGGAATTGAGGCCCAAGGTTAGAAGCAGCTTAAACGCCACTTGGATACTAATTTGGGCAACACAGAAGTCAGATTCTGAATTCCGAAGTTATTTCTCATAAGTACCCAATGGCATCTCTCAATCTAAAAAGTTGCAGTATTATGCAAATGAAGTGACCTCATTTTCTGCTATGCAATAAGAATACTTAATTCTATTTCATGACAAGCCAGTTGCAATATCCCCCAAGATGCTTTTGAGCTGTCTTACTTTGATATCTGTTATGTAATGTTTGTATATTTCTGAGCCAGAGCCTTTCAAAGGTTGCCTTTTTATAAAATTGAAACTATAGCTTTTAGGCTAAAATTTTAATGTAGATATTTTTATAAGATAATTTTTCAAGATATTTGAATTGCTTTTAATTGTCCATGATAATGAGATGTTATGTTCTATATGTCATTCATTCTCTAACATAGTTCATGCCTATAGCTCTCTTTTGTTTCTCATCCTCCAAAAGTAGATTTTTCAGTAGCTCTAGGTAGATGAGTCTTCTTTTTTATACTATATTCACAGGAGACAGCTGAATTTAAAAACAGTCACTGGTGTTTCTTGTTTCTTGAAATGCTTGACTCAGTGCTTACCCATCCATACTATTTGTCTCTATATATTTTTTTGAGTCTGCTTTCTGCAGGGGAGAGGGTGGGTTGGCCCATCTCTTGATGGCTCTCACTGGTTGGTGCTAAGCCTTGCACACTGTGGCATGAAGAAGCCCCAGGGAAAGGCCTGCCCACCAGCACAGACTCCTAGAATTTTCTAGGTCCAGAAGACCACTCCTCATTCTCTTCTATCCCCTCTTCAGAAGCTTCCAATAGCTTGAGGCCTTTGCTGGTGGTGGATGACATCCCTTTTGGAAGCATCTTATCTCTGAACTTTTAAAGATGGATCAATCCTTATGATCCTCATTAAGAATGTGTTAAGCATGTGCTTTGCAAATGCTCATGCTACACTTAACAACTTGTTTTTTGAGAGGCATCTGCACTCCAGGCTCTGTTTTGTGTATTTATCAGCCATTAGTCTCATAATTTTTTTTTTATCCTTATTTTTATTGTTGTTGGGACAGGCGTCATTTAAATTGCCTCCATGCTCCCCGTTTGCACCTAGCTGGATCAAGTTGGGAGGTTAAACAAATTCATATTGTAGTTAGCTAGAGTTTTTAAGGCTCATTTGCCTGGAGAAGCAAGGAGGTTAGAATGTATTTTTTTTTTTAAGTGTTTGCACTATTTAGAGCCCTATGCCCCTCATGTTAGCTGTGCTGTGTATCTACTGACCAAGCAGGAGAGCTGGCAGCACTTCCAGCATTTGGGAATGGAAGAGACTTCTTCCATAGTGGATAATCATGACCTCATAGGCCCTGTGCAACTTTTGTGATGGGACTCAGTGACTTGTGGATACAGCCTCAGCCATGTCAGGAATGCTGGGACTGTGGCATTTGCAGAAACAAATTGCCCTAGTGCTATGTTTTTGCCTTTGGTTATGAGATTATAAATTATCTTTCCCCCTTTTCAGTGGCAATAAAGGATCCTTGCTGAACTTCCTGTTTAATTTTTATATAATGTGTAAAATAGTTGCTTTGAAAGAAAACTCAAGACATTGAATGTGTATGTCTGTGTGGATGCTCTGTCCTTGTGGTTGTCATAGGCAGTCAGACTTGATCGCTGACGCCAGTACATATTGCACAGGTAAGGTCTTTGATCTGGTGTTTTAGGCATGGATGTTAGGGACTGTACATCTTGTAAAGGAACAGTTGTCACATGCTTGATCAGTTACAGTGATAGCTGAAGGAACATTTTCTCAAATGTATTATTTTATCAGGAATCCTGTTCTAATTTCCCATCCTTTAATTTTAATAAAAGTTGAACTGTGCAAACTTTTCTCGGTATTTCATTTCTATAGTCCACCCTTTCCATTGTATCTCAGACATGAAAAGGACAGACTGATTCCTCTGGGAATCTTTGGATTTAAAAGTTTTTCTCTTTAAGATTTGCTGGACAGGGTCTGGGTTCCTTTGGTCTCTGTGACCTGGCCCCAGCACAATGCCAGACCCACAGAGACCTTCTTCAATGAAGCTCATATGGAATAGCCCTATAGGTGTCAAGTAGTGTAAGCAACTGCCAGGTAATCACTGGGAACTTCTGGGCATCAGATTTGGAGGGGAAGATGGCTAGCTAAGCTGGCATCACCATTTGGCATATGACCCTCTTATGAAGTGGGCCCAGATACTTGGCTCAGCTGTGACTCCTCAAAGCATCCTGCGTAGGGACCTGAGTTCCTGCTCTGGTTAATAAACTGGGAATTCTCAGGCCCCTGCAGGATGTTAGTGGCTTTCTGTACCAGGTGACAGTGGGACAGCACAGAAGGGTCAGGCTCATCTTTAAGCTGGAGAGACCCAAGGAACAAATAGAACCTCTTGGCTAGATTCCTCCCCATATGTGAGAAAGTAAATTTTGGGCTCCAAGAAGACACAGCCTTCTTAATTTATTTTGCATGCTGGAAGTCTAGCACCGGTTGGCATTCAGGAACAATAGATGGAAGAAGGCAGAAAGGCATGTGAGCAGGGCCTACATGGTAGCCCCTTCCCTTCCTCACCTCTCTCTCCCAGACTGACCTTTACTGTAACTCTGTTCTTCCATCTCTTGCCAGCGAATGGGGAGTTGGAAGCTGGAGCTGCTTGCCTTTTGCATTTGTAGAGCAGTTAAAACCTGCTCAAAAGGATGAAGTCTGGCCTCTTTGAGCTCTATCACAGCCCTCTCGGAAGGCAGGTGGGAGTTGGTGCCCCTGGGATGGAGAAGGACCAGAGAAGTGAGTCCATTCATCTGAAGGTGTGTTGTAAGTGAGCAGTGGAACATACTTAGATGGAACATACTTAGATAGAACCCACTGGCTCTTGTGATCCACGATTGAGTTTAAGCATCAGCCTGAGAAGAGGGCTCAGGCCATAGTCATTTCAATAACCATAGCAGCTATCATTTATTGCACATTTGCTGTGTGGCAGGCCCTGTGCTGAGCACTTTAATTCCAGTTAATCATCACAACACTTTGTGGAGGCAGATTACCACATGATACTTTGCCTATTTCACATGATGACGAGTTAGTGAACAGACCCCTGTGGATAGACACTGGCCCCCTTACTGAGGCTGCTTGCTGATGTGTCATCCCCAAATCCCAGAGGGTAATACTCTATGGGTGCATTTTAGAAATAGGGGATTGCCACTATCTGGCCTTCAAGGCTGGGCAGGGAGCTCAGAGACCCCCTCTGTAGCCACGTGCTATGGGCCTTGTTTTGCCTCTGAGAGGGCCTGGTGAGGAACTGATGGCTAATGAGGACTTTATCTTATCCAGTACTCCCTTCCCCTCTGTATTCTGCTGGCCTGGTTTCTTCTTATTCTGGAAGAGTTCCAGAGTAACATCATGTTTGGTAGTTTTTCTACCTACTTATTTTCCTAAAGTTTACAAATAGGGTCACTTGACCCTAACCAGCTGTTTTATTTTAATAAAAACATCTTTTGTTTCTACCAGCTTCATGTGATTTTCACTGGGTAGTCTGCATCCCCCTGGTCCATCCCTTTCTGCCCGTGCGGGTCCTCCTGCTGCTCCAGGGCTAGTGCCCACAGGAAGGGGCATGTGACTGGGATTTTAGACATTGTCAAATGTAGCCCCTGCGTTTGCTTGTTCGCCTGTGGGAAGACTGGGGCCCGGAGAGGGCCTGGAGCTGTGGAGAGGCAGCTGGCTGCTGTTCACGGGTAGTTTACACAGGCCCTTTCCCTAGCCCACAGACAGCTCCTGTCTATTAGTGCCTGAGGCAGAGCCAGGAGAATGGGATTTTGGTAGAGTTGAATTTTTTCTCCTCTGTGAGACCACCAGTAATTATGAAGGACATGCTGCAAAGATAGAGAGTAAGGATTCTCTGTTGGAGTATATCCTGAGAAGTGACCCAGTAGGGGGTCCTGCTAAGGGGCATATGTAGCTCAAGGTGCGCCTCTAGGCAGATGCACGCAGTGCTGGGGAAATCCAGAAACATGTGTTTGAAACAGTGGTGCAAGGGCTTGACAGGTTAGAATGAAACTTAGCCTTATAAATCATAGTACAGTGAAAAACAATGACTCTTCCATCTTCACCACATCTGGTAATGGGTAACTGGCTACTTTGCTTCCTCAAAGAAAGGTTATACGTAATCCACTAAGATCCTTGGGAAAAGCAACTCAAGTCCTGCACCCATCCTGCCTACCATTTGGGAAATTCAAACCTTCATGTATCCTTTCGCTGAGCCCAGCAGATCTTGGCCCTGACTCTCATTTGATTCACCAGGAAGTTTAAAAAGCACCCTACCATAGGCCACCTTATTCAGACATATTGAGGGTAATGTACTGGCATTGGGAGACAGGTGACAGAACTCAAGCCTGAGCAAGGTGCTTGTGTGGTTTGAACCATCCTCCAGTCAGTGCCCTGATCTGTAAAATATGGGTTCCACGCAATTTTGTGAGCTTGTGAGGAGGTGATCACAAGAAGGCCCTAAAATATAGAGGGCAGCCCCATCTGGCTGTGCAGGAGTTTCCACACTGGAGTTGTCGTGACCTCACCCAGCCTCAAGGGGCTGGGCATGTGTGTGGAGA
The DNA here is from genome assembly GCA_963574575.1 of Galagoides demidoff. Classification (NCBI taxonomy): domain Eukaryota; kingdom Metazoa; phylum Chordata; class Mammalia; order Primates; family Galagidae; genus Galagoides; species Galagoides demidoff. Next base: position 1,614 of record CAUYQV010073997.1, on the reverse strand, counting down.
GGAGGCATGCAAGGAAAGGGATCCCAGGGTCTTATCTGGGCCGGGAGATACTAGGATTTCATTTCTGGAGGATGCCCCAAGGGAAGCCATGAGGCAGGGCCTGGTTTTATCCCACAGCCACTTGGCTTCTCTCCACTTGGCACAGCTGTGTTGAAATCCCTTTTTGTTCCCACCTTCTGTCTGAGAGGCTTGGGGAGCCTGAGTCTCATGAGTTTACTTCCTGCCCTCACAGTAGGGCCTCTTTCATGGCTTCTACTGTTTACTCCAGGGAATGTGGGCCTCAGTAAGCACATGTGTAACCTGTTACTTTACAAGGGCATTTCCACTGTGGTCTCATCTGGTTCTCACAGAAGTCCTGTGGAGTAACCAAGGCAGGTATGTGTTACTGTGCACTGCTACCTCCTGCATACAACAGTTGCTTTCCCAATTTAGTGGTGACACATGCCAAACACTCCACGTTGTGGGTGACTTACTAGTCATTCTCTTCATAAAGAGGGAGAAACTGAGGCTCATTCAAATTCCTCAAGCTTGAACTCTATCACTCAGGGTTATGATAGTAAAATGACTACAATGGCTTAACCAGAGGATGGGTTACTTTGCTTCCATAGCCACAAGTCCAGAGGCTGGCATTCCAGGGCTGGCACAGCAACTCCACTGTGCCTCCATGTCCCAAGTCCTTTTGCTCTTCCATCTTAGCATGTTTCAAGATAGATGCTCCATAGCTGTTTCCACATCTGCACAACAGGCATTAAAAGGAAGGGAGGGGCCTTTTGGCTTGCTGAGCACCACCGTGATGGTTGGCAAGAATAAGCACCTTATGAAAGGTAGGCAAAAGGGAGCCAAGAAGAAAGTGGTTGATCCATTTTCTAAGAAAGATTGGTATGATGTGAAGACACCTACTATGTTCAATATAAGAAATATTGGAAAAACACTAGTTATCAGGACTCAAGGAACCAAAATTGCATCCGATGGCCTCAAAGGTTATGTATTTGAAGTGAGTCTTGCTGATCTGCAGAGTGATAAAGTTGCATTTAGAAAATTTAAGCTGATTGCTGAAGATGTTCAAGACAAAAGCTGCCTGACTAACTTCCATGGCATGGATCTTATCTGTGACAAAGTGTGTTCTATGGTTAAAAAGTAGCAGACTATGATTGAAGCTCATGTTGATGTTAAGACTATTGATGGTATTTGCTTTGTCCATTCTGTGTTGGCTGTACTGAAAAATGCAGCAATCAGATATGGAAAACCTCTCATGCCCAGCACCAACAAGTTTGCCAAATCTGGAAGGAAATGATGGAAATTATGACCAGAGAGGTGCAGACGAATGACTTGCAAGAAGTTGTCAAGGCTCGGCGCCTGTGGCTCAATCGGCTAAGGTGCCAGCCACGTACACCTAAGGTGACGGGTTCAAGTCCCTAGCCTGGGCCCGCCAAACAATAATGATGGCTGCAACCAAAAAATGGCCGGGTGTGGTGGCGGGTGCCTGTGGTCCCATCTACTTGGGAGGCGGAGGCAGGAGACTTGCTTGAGCCCAGGAGTTGGAGGTTGCTATGAGCTGTGATGCCATGGCACTCTACCCAGGGGGATAGCTTGAGGCTCCGTCTCAAAAAAAAA
>CAUYQV010073996.1:0-12837 GCA_963574575.1 Galagoides demidoff | reverse complement strand
AAATCTTGATGATTAATTATATCTGAGAAATATTTATCATTGCTATTTGCTAAAGCAAGCTAGAGGTCCTGCCCATGAATTATTAGGGTGACTCTAATAGTTTTCAAACACAAATAATAATAGAATTATTCCATTTACATTTACTATAAGCATTGACAAGGATGAAATTTAATCTATCATCTCAATTGTTTCTATTTACTCATCTGTTCTTGGTCATTTTGCTTCCCTTTTTATTAATTCAATGTTGTTATGATTCTATGTTTTCTTTTCTGTTTTGTTTACTATCTATTGCACTTTCTGTTTCTATTTTTCAAGTATTCTTTGGGATTTATATTATATCTCCGTAAGTAATCATTGTCTATCATAAGGTAATAGTACATATTCACATATTCTATCAAATCAGTATGTGAATAGTTATTTATTTATATTTTTCTTTTGGTTTTATTTTAACCATTTTGGATTCTTTCCCCTCTAAACCACATTATACTAGACAAAATATAAATACACCAACTACATACTATGTCTGGTATCATTTTTTTGTACTTAAGAAACTACCTTTAAAAGTAATTGGAGAATATGCCAATAATTCTCATTTTTTAACCTTTTATATCCCATGAGACTTCATTTTACCTTCATTTAAAAAAATTTGCCTGGCATGGCTTTTTAGGTGAAAAGACATGCTCTTTCAATCCTTGATTTGCTCTGTTGTGTTCTTGCTTGCCTTGTATTCATCAAGTAGTCCATTGTCATTCTTGCTTCATGTCTATTGAAAATAACACCCACTTCATCCCCAATCACCATTCACTTGTTTTCAAGTTATTCTTCATCATTCACTTCAAGCAATTTTATTATGTACTTTTTTTCTTTCTTCTTTTTTTTCTCTTTTTTTCTTCTCTTGCATTAATTAATCATAGGTCTGTTGGGTTTTTTTGGGTAAGTGACACCTATTGGCTACCACCAGAAGCAACAGTCTCAGGACATCAAGTGGCTGCTTCATTTGGAGCCCTTGTGATCACCAAAAAGACATGACTCATTGGGGACTGTGCACAATGATTTAGTCACATAGTGAAATGACACTACGAGATCTGCTTCAAGAGTAGCTGCTGGTCCCCAGTGGCCCGCAGGTCTTATCCTGCAGCCAACCCAGGGGGAGTGATGTACACACACCCCTCTTAGTCTAAAGGTAAAGGATCATGTCTCCATGCCAGGGACAGGTATAGCAGTGATGTTGACCAAGGGCCATATGACACATATTAAGCAAAACAAAGTACATAAAGTACACATCAAACTCAGGACAGGGAAAGATAGTTTTTAACATGGCAATAAGCTCAGAGTAGTTTTTGATAGCATGTTATCTCTATGTAAAAAAATAGATGTTCCACCCCAAGACACACTTTTATGGAGCTCTGTGACAGCCAGCCAAGTTACAACCTGTTGTAAGGTTACCACAGTTGACAGTTTTCATCAAACACAAGAGTCCATTATTTGTTTAAATATTTCTATATTCCTCTTATTAGAGATTCCAATTATATATAACGTAGGTCCCTAAAAGCTTTACTATAGCTAATATTTTGTAGCTTTTATTTTTGTGAGATTTTTCTTTGTGTTTTATTTTCGATGGGTTATTTCTTGTCAACTTTAGTAATCTTTCATGAAGGGGGAAGAGATAGCATTGTCTGTCATTAATCCTTTCTAGTGTATTTTCTCTCAGACATTGTATTTTTTTACTTTTAGAGGTTTGATTTTGGTCTTTTAAAATACATTTTAATTTTTATTTAAAATGCTTCACATTTTCTTGAACATATAGTACAGAGTGATAATAAATGTTTTCATGCCCTCATTGACTATTTCGATCATGTCTGTAATTTCTTGGCTGTTTCTAACTCATTGGTATTTCTTATCATAGTTAGTCATATTTTTTGCCTTTTTGTATGCCAGATCATTTTTGATGGAATGCCAGACACTGCAACTTTGGTCTCCTTTTGGGGGTGGAGTGGGGTGAGTATTGAGAATTGCTATAAACATTATTGAATTTGTTCTGGTACAAAGATAATTTTCTTGGAAATAGTTTGGTTTTTTAAAGTATTGTTTCCAGGATTTGCTTGTGGGAACAGAGGAACTTTTAGTTTAGGTCTATTTTGATTCACTGCTGAGAAAATATCTTCCTATGAATGTTTTTGTGATGCCATATGAGCTAGAAGAACTTTTCCTGGCCCTGCTGATACTTAGGATTATTCTCTCTGCTTCTTTCAGTTATTTCTTTTCTGGTGTCAATGTTTTCTTAGACTCCTCTTTGGATCAATAGTGAGTGGACGACTGTTGGCAGACTCCGTGCCCTTTCCTGTCCCCATGCTCCTCCCTCCCCTTTAATACTGTGCTCTATGAAATATATCTTTCTGTCTCTCTAGATTCCTTACTCCTCCTCGACTCAGGTAGAGTGGCAAGCTTGACCCGCATTTCCCCTTCCTGCATATCAGCCCTATAACTTTATCCAGGCATTGTGCAAAGAAAATCACAGGAGTATATTTGTTTCCCCTCCATATGGGACCACTGTTGTACCTTGTCTAATGTAAAAAAAATTTTTTTTAATATAATTTCATTCATTTTAGATGGGAGAATAAAAAATTTTTGTCACTTGAAATTGGCTGAAATAAGTCCCCAAATCAAACTGAAAAGACACTTTTTTCCCTTTTAACATGTAAAAAGAGGGTAAACTACAATACTTATAATATTTTAGAGTTACACAAATCTCATCACATTTTAGGTACCATTCATAAATGCTCTAGTTTTTTCTTCAAATCAGTCTGTAAATTCTAACAGACTATATGAAAACTTGACAAAAAATTTAGGTTTCAATTTTATTTGATTGATCTTTATTCAAATGTATAATAATTAATACTTGTACTAATGCAAATTTTGGTCATAATTAGCTGACATTCTTAGTTGACAGAAAGCATGCTTATAGGATCAGCATTCCATAGGATCAAAAATCAGAAAGAATGAATTTTTTCCCCATGAGCAGAAGTAGAAGAAAATATCACTTTAGGAGTTGTGCATTTTGAAAGATACGAGTGTTATGGATGCAAACATCTAATAAACTTGAGTTGCAGTTTTAGTTATAATCACTATCACAGTATTTAGCACTTTGGAAATGCAAAAATTAAGCATAGTATTCTGTGCTTAATTGACTTATCCTCCTGTTCTCTCTTTCTCCCTGTCTCTCTCTCTATTTCTCTCCCTTAATATTACTTCAAATTTATTTTCACAATGTGTCCTAATTTGTTTATTTTTACTACACAGAGGTCATAATTCAGGCATTGTTAAAATTTACATTATGACTCTGTGACAGATAAGAACTAGCAGGCCAGATGCCTGGTGACATGCTAACTCAATGTCAATTCACTAATGACCCTAATAAAAGAGAACAAATGAAACAAAAGACCATCATAGAGGGCATCTGAACCAAATTATCATGGACATCAGATGATCAGTGATGTGTGTGAGGAATGTTAAAACAAGGAAAATTTAACAAAATGACTAGTGTTAGTGACGACAGGTAGCAACAGATGTTTGCTTGCCTCCGGCAAAATGAGAATGAAAGTCAGAAGTGGAATTTCCTCAACTCTGACTGTTTATCAGCTGTCACATCTACCTTTTAGGTAAGCTATCAAAAATTAGAATATTCCAATATTTTCAATGCAAAGATATAACTATGTGAAAACAAATTATGTAATTTAAGATATTTATGATAAGATGAATAATACAGTGCCTTATGTAATCATTATCCAGAACCTCTCTTGGATAGAACTGTTGATTCATATAATACACAGTCTGAATTTTGAGTTTACCATTCCATACTTATTATTTTTAGCAATTTTGAAAGGCAGGAAAATACAATGTTGATTGTAGAATTAGATTTACTTGTTTCAAATTTTGGCTTCACCACTGTCTTAGTCCCTTTCGTACCTCTTTAACAGAACACCTGGCATAGGGTAGTGTATAAAGAATAGAAATCTATTTTCCCACAGTTCTAGAAGGGAGGAATTACAAGATGAAGGCACTGACAGGAGGGGTGGTCTGGTGCAAGCTCTGGGTGTGGGGGCGTCTCTGTATCCTTACATAGCAAAAGCGGGGGAGGGGGGGAAGAGAGCTGAATGCTGCCTAAAACATCCTCCATAAAAACCTGAATCCCATTCAGGAAGGAGAACTCTCATGTCCTTATCACCTGTTAAATGCCTCACATTTGTGGCCTGCTATCAGTTAGTGCCTCAATTATGCTATCATATTTGGCAACACCTGATTTTTGGAGAGAATACATTCAAACGATAGCAACCCTTTTTTTGGTGTGTAAACTTGAGCCAATTATTTAACCTTTCTACAGTTGCGTTTCTTTGTCTTCAAAGGAGAATCAAAAGCATATCTCCTTTAAGGAGTTTTAATTAAAGGTTGAGTTAGTTAACATGAGCAAAGGTCTTAGAGCATAGTCTAGAATATTATACACATTCAATATACATCAGATAATAGTACTAATACTTTTATTGATCCAGATGTGAGCCAAGTATTCACATTGACTTGCTCTAAAAGTGTGTGTATTCCTCCCTATGTAGCTCCACTTTCATTAACCTTGTGCCAAATTTCCAATAATCCTTTGTGGAGAAAATAAGAAAATTACTCTCCCCTCATAGAGTATGCCATGGTATATTGGCTTTAGGCAAAAAGACACAGTTTTGTCCCTACAGTTCCTGACACAGTAGGTCAGGTCACCAACAGAGTAGAGAAAGTCTTTTATTGAAAAGAAGTTCAATCAGGACACTTTATTGTTTTCCTTTTTATTATAAATTTCTGGAAGGTTCCTTCATGCATCACAACCTGCTATAGAAGCATTGAGCATCTTAGGATTTCTTCAGTCTGTGAGTCATAGCACCAATTAAAGACGTACATATTATTCTCCAGCATGGCAGATCAGAGGGTCTGTCTGTGTTTTAAATCTACAATCTTTAGGATTATCTAATAAGTGGATGGATGCAATACCACCAAATGGGAGGGTGTATGTGTGTGTGTTTTCATGCACAGTGTTGTTATGACTCTTTCTTAATGGCATCAGGGTGAGAGATTCAGACTGCTGGAACATAAAAACTTCACTGAGGAATTGTTTGAAGCTATTGCCTTTCTCTGGCTTAATATATTTTATCAAACTATTAAGAGTAGCAGTTGGCAAATCTTTTTTGTAAAGGATCAGAGAGTAAATACTTTAGCCTTTGGAGATTAAGTTGCAAGAATTCATCTTTGTTTAAAAGCACAAAAATGGCAATAGACAATACTTAAAGGAACAGGTATGATTGTGTTTCAATAAAACTTTATGTACAAGAATAGATGCTAAGTTGGGTTTGCTCCACAGAGGTTATTTTTTTTCCAATGCCTGAGAGAATTCACTACATCTTACTATCCAGTAAGCTGCATTAAAGTGTTTCAGTGGAAACATATGAAATAGCTGAAATCTCAATAACCACCACCTAAAATTGCAATCTATTGATTTAATTAAAATATCTTTCTTTTCTATTTAATAAGTTAATAGGTTTAGAAATCACCTCCTGGGAATAAGGAATCTTTCCTTTTTTTTTTTTTTGTTTCTCTACTTGGTTCTTCCTATGATCATAATGATACACACCTGAGTGGTAGATGCCAATTTTTAGACAATGTATTCCAATTATACAATGAGGAACTAACTATAACACCAAGTGCTCTCAGCAGGCTTGTTGAAGGAAGACTAGATACAAATCTTCCCTAATCATTTGACTTTCCAAAGACTTCATCTGGCCATTGGATAGGTATCAGTGGAATTTTGGTATTCATGAATTAATGTTATCTCATAGCCAGGGTCAAATATTTGCAAATGGAATAAATATATTTATTACATAATATTTTTTATGTCTTTGGCTATGTTCTGCCAAGAAATTGTGACAACTCAATTTTATTTCTTATAGACCATTCAAAGTTTCCTAAATATGATAAGCAAACTTTAGAGCCAGGGCTAACCAATCCAGATAACACCATAAAGCCTAGACTTTCTGGTAAACACATATGCATACACTACTACAAGCGGATGTGAAATTATTACTTCTCTCCTCTTTGCCAAATATCCTCATTATTCAGGCCTGCACAGATTTTCTAGGCTTTTGATGATATAAAATGTTGCAATTGTTTTAGTACACCCTTGTATGAATTTCAACTTGTGTTTGAGCTCTAGAATGTACTGAAATCAAATATTATTTATGCACTTGGACAGGACTTGAAGGAAGTAGAAGCAGCAGGAGATGCTTCAAAGATCTTATCAGACATGGAAAGAAGAATTGGCATATTAGCAGTAAAGCTTGGAGAGGTTGAAGGTTGGAGATGTTCATAGTTCTTTAAATTCCTTCCACACATTTTTATATCTAATATTGAGGCTCCACTTCTCAGTGGATGGCAGAACATTCACCAAAGATGGACAAGGTTGTGGGTTCAGTAACACTGCAATTTTGATTGTCATCACACATCAGTTTTTGTGTCATGTTTTGGTGTCATCACTGTTGTGCCAATAAGAAATAAAATGATTTTTAAAAAAATATTGTTTTAGAAATCTACCTGTCTTCATACTGTGCCTTAGCATGAGAACATTATGGATTTCGGTTTATTTTTCTCATCCTTAAAGGCTTTCTGTACAACAGAAGCAGTTACAACAACCTGGAATCTTTGCCTTACTACAGGACATTTAAGCTGTTATAAGAAATGGGAAAAAATGGTCCTTAAAAGTCTTGAAAAGAGTAGATGAAGCCAGAGTCAAGGGTCACACTAGGATTGGAGGAACAAAACAAGACTGTGACAGTTTGCTGATCACAGATAACACTGCCGCAATGAATCATAGATAGTGAGTTCCAATATTGGTTGAGCTTGTGTCAACCAGCACTAGGTATTACAGATTCAAGAAAGGGAATTAGAAGATGAGGTACCTTGCAAGGCAGAAGTGGACTCTCAGCAATGCATTTAAAAATATTATCTCTTGCTCTTGGAAAGGATGACTCAATATCATCAAGAATTCAATTCTCTCAAGTTTACCTATAGTTTTAATGCAATGCTTGTTAAACAATCAGGAAATTATTAGGGGAGAATTAGATATGTTGACTGTAGATTTCATTTAGGAAAATAATCAAGAATAGCCAGAACAAATCTTGAATAGAAAGCAATTTCAGGATACTACATTTAGGCTTATGAAACTTGTTATAAACACTTATATTTTAAATCAAATGAGGCTAGCATATGAATAAGCAGGTAGTCAAAAAAATGGAAGTATGTGTGTAAATTTAGCACTCTATAAAGTTGATATTTTAAATCATTAGTGTCAACAATAGCTCTTCAGTAAGTACTGTTAGATTATCTGAGAACCATTTAAAAATATACACTAGAATAAATGCTAAATAAATTTGCTCTTTTGACACAACAATCCCATCTCTAGATATCTACTCTGACGATATAAAATATGGAAAACAAATGCATGCATTTATTTAGTCTGGCATAACTTTTCAAAAGGAAAGTGTTGACAATGACTTAAATGGACATCAAAAGGTGAGAGATTGAATACATTTGCATAATGAGCACGGTACCTACCATAACAAAGATGAGGATGGTACCTATGTACCATAAGTACATGTATACATTAAATTCCATATTATAAAGTAATATGTGTATGGGCATACATGCACTCACATGTAGAAAATAAAATGTCAGAGCAGAATGATATTAATAATATTTTCAGTTTGTGTAGAAAATAATGGAAAATAATAAAATAATGATATTACAGGCTTTTGTTTCATTTTGAAAAATAGTAGGACAGTTTTAAATTCTAAACATTAGAATGTTAAATTCTAAGGATGAATGAAACACTTAACCTGTGTGTATGTTTTTATGTAATTTTTAATTTTAATCATGCTATATAGTCTATATTAAGAGCTTATACATTAAAGGGGAGAAGCACTTTAAACATTAAAAATATATACACCTAAGAATAAATCAAATTTATATACAGATACAGGTGCACATGAAATCAAATGGAACAAATATTAATTCAAATTAGTTTTGAACATAGAACTCTAATGACTTGCATTCATATTAGAGAAATATATTTTAATGAAATTTGAAAATTTATACAGTAGTATTACTGTATAAATTACTGTATTCATTACCAATGAAATTTACAAATTTATACAGTAGTATTAATGTTTGAACTATTATTGGTATTGTTAAAATTGAACCAAGTTTACAAAACCTATTGAACATTGAATAAAGCCTATCAGTAAATATGCTATTATTATGAAAAGATAAATTTATAAAACAAAATAAGCAAAATTTATGACATTAAATTTGACTTTGATAACAATGGCACATATGACACATACGTTTTTTACGTCATCTCCTGCAGCCTAAAGGATAGTCGATGCTCTAATAAAGACAGAAAGTCTAGCAGCCATTGCATGATTTCCAAACACAATTCCCCTCTAAAAGTTTCCAGGGGTGCTTGGACTCTTTCTCTGCAGACTGCCCTAAGTGAGTCTGCTAAATCATGTATTAAAATGTGAAGAATCTCAGCAATGAGTGCAGATATGTTGAAATAACACAGAGGCTGCTTTCAAGAGCCTCTTCTGGCCAAATTTGTGCCCAATTAAATATCAAAATAAGGATGTTTTTAACTGAGTGAAACATGGGAAACATTGAAAAAATAAAATGTATGGGTCCAAGGTGACATAAGCAGGGGGAGGTAGGTAGGCTGGGGCCAGCTGATTTGATATTTGCTACCAGTAGAAGCAGTGGTTATAGCATCTCATTCTGTAAATTGGTGCAATTCAAAAAGGTGGAACTTTCCCTGGTTGGAAATGTGGAGAAGAGGCATAATAAAATGCAATTACCTCTAGAGGGCATAGATGACTCCCTAGAAGAGAAAAGAAGGGGCCTGTACTTTTTGATTTTTTTTTAATTATGTGTATGGATGACTTTCATCATAATTGAAAAAGCACTTGAAAATAAATCAATGTTTTAGAAAGAAGAATAATTAGATGCAAATTACTGGAAAGGACTATAGATTCTAAATATTTCTTAGATCTTCCAAATGAATGACATCATGCCTTCTCTGATTTTTTTTTTTAAAGAGTTGAAAAAAATACGTGTATCAGTTCATGACACTGTTCTCTTTGAACCTACTATTCTGAATGCCACAGTAGAGATGATGATTTTCCTGGAAAATAAAATATATTCTCTTACTTGAAGCATGTATAGATGGATCTATGTTCCTGTAGGCTATTAAAAATTATTATTCAGAATATTCAATTTTTTTGAGAGAAACATAATAAAAAACAAGTAGGTTTTACCTAGGCTGCATAAAAGAAAAGAAAACAGAAGAAAATATTTGCATAATAAGTGTATAATTTGCATAACAAGTGCATGCATTATCCTCCATGGAGTACCCCAGCTTTTTCTCACCAGACATGCAAGCAAAAGAAGAAAGGATATTTGGGGGACTCTTTACACAAAGCTCAAAACTGACTCAGCAAATCTTTTGCCAGGTTATACTGGAGAAAGCAACTAACATGGTATCTTCAAGGAATGAGAAATAGATGCCTCTTCTTACAGAGAGAAACTTCAAAGTCTAATTTCAAGGGAGATACATAGATACATAGGAGGTGGTAGAGAAAACATTTTCTAAATCAATCACTCATACTACCCCCAAAATTCACCTAGGTTAAAAATAAAGAATGTGCAGAGGATAATATTGAAGTTTGACTTTTTTTTTTTGAGACAGTCTTAGGCAGTTGCCCTGGAGTTGAGTGCCATGGCGTTATTGCTCACTGCAAACTCAAACTCTTGGGCTCAAATGATCCTCTTGTCTAGCCTCCCAAGTAGCTGGGACTACAGGTGTCTGCAACAAAGCCTGCCTGTGTTTTAGAGATGGGGTCTTGCTCTTGCTCAGGCTAGTCCCCAACTGCTGAGCTCAAGCAATCCATCCGTCTCACTTTTTCAGAGTACTAGGATTACAGGCATGAGCATCCAGCTGAAGTTGATATCCTCTTAAATATAATTTTGTTTAAATAATATTGCATTATGTTTAGATTTCTACTTAGAGAACCCTTACACTTTAAAAAATTCTAATATTTTATTGCTGAAAATGAAAAAGCAACATTATATATAGCTTCATTTTTTGAATACTACCCTTTACCCAAGTGAATGGGGATACTTTTTCTTATTTCTTTTTTGTTTGTTTATATTAAATCATTACTGTGTACATCAGTGGTTCTCAACGTTCCTAATGCTGCAATGTATTTTCATTGTTACAAAGTGGTTATGACCCACAAGTTGAGAACCTCTGGTGTACATTGATGCATTTATTGGGTTCAGTGTACTGCTTCAATATAAAGTATGAAATGCTTACATTGAACTAAGTAACACATCCATCACATTTATACTCTTTTCTTAATAGTTTTGAAATGTACCATTGCATCATGACCATTAGGTGAGGACCCCCCAATAACCTCCCTTCTCCCCCCTCCCCCCTACTATCCTCTCTCTCTCCTCTTCCCTTTTACTTTCTGGACTATAGTTATGTTTTACAATTCTTATGAATGTGTAGGTGATTATACGTTGATTTCATAGTAGTATTGAGTACATTGGATACTTATTTTTTCCATTCTTGAGATACTTTATTAAGAAGAATATGTTCCAGCTCCTTCCAGGAAAACATAAAAGATGTGAAGTCTCCATCTTTTTTTATGGCTGCATCCTAGTATTCTAGGGTGTATATATACCATAATTTCTTAATTCATTCATTGGTCAATGGACACTTGGACTGTTTCCATGTCTTGGCAATTATGGATTGGACTGGAATAAACATTCTGGTGCAAATGTCTTTGTGGTAAAATAATTTTTGATCATCTGGGTATATACCTAGTAGAGGAATTGCAAGATCAAATGGTAAGTCTACCTTTACTTCCTTGAGTGTTCTCCAAACTTCTTTCCAAAAGGTTGTAGTAGCTTGCATTCCCACCAGCAGTGTAGACGTGTTCCCTTCTCTCCTTATCCACATCAACATCTATAGATGTGGCCTAATCTTACTGGAGTTAGATGATATCTCGAAGAGGGTTTGATTTGCATTTCTCTGATGATTAAGGATGATGAGCATTTTTTCATGTGTTTGTAGGCCATGTGCCTGTCTTCATTAGAGAAGTTTCTGTTCAAGTCTCTTGTGCAAAAAGAAATGGGGTTATTTGTTCTTTTCTTATTGATTAGTTTGAGTTCACTGTGGATTCTAGTTATCAGACCTTTGTCAGAAGCATAACCTGCAATCTTCTCCCATGGCTTTACTTACTGTGCTCTTGGTTGTGCAAAAGCTTTTTAGTTTGATCAGATCCCAGTAATGTATTCTTGGTGTTGCTTCAATTGCCCATGGGGTTCTCCTCATAAAATATTCTTCCAGGCTGATTTCTTCAAGTGTTTTTCCTGCACTCTCTTCTCATAGTTTTATAGTTTCATATCTTACATTTAAAACTTTTATCCAGCGAAAATCAATTTTTGTTAATAGGGAAAGGTGGGGGTCCAGTTTCTTTCTTCTACAGGTTTCCAGCCAGTTCACATAGCACCATTTGTTAAATAGGGAGTCTTTCCCCCACTGAATAGTTTTGATAGCCTTGTCAAAGATCAAAGGACAATAAGTAGCTGGGTTCATCTCTTAGTTCTCTATTCTGTTCCATAAATCTACCTCTCAGCTTTTGTGCCAGTACCATGCTGTTTTGATCACTATAGATTTATAGTATAGTCTGAAGTCTGGTAACGTGATACCTCCTGACTTGTTTTATTTCTGAGTAATGTATTTTCTATTTGATTTTTTTTCTGATTCCATATAAAATGAAGCATTATTTTTTCAAACACTTTAAAGTATGACGATGGTGCTTTAATGGGATTGCATTAAATCTGCAGATTGCTTTGAGTAGTATGAACATTTTAACAATGTTGATTCTTCCCAGGCATAAGCATGGTATGTTTTTCCATTTGTTAACATCTTCAGCTATTTTCTTAAACTGATAGAGGCCATCTATAGCAAACCCATAGCCAATGTCATATTGTAAATCTGTAAACATTTCCACTCAGATTAGGAATAAGGCAATGATGCCCATTATCTCCACTGCTATTCAACATAGTAATGGAAATCTTAGCTATCACAATCAGGCAAGAGAAGACCATCAAGGGTATCCAAATAGGTTCAGAGGAGGTCAAACTCTCGCTCTTTGCTGATGACATGATCCTATACTTGGAAAATCCCAGGGACTCAACTTCAAAACTCTTAAAAGTGATCAAGGAATACAGCAGCGTATCAGGATACAAAATCGATACTTACAAATCAGTATCTTTTATATATGCCAAAAATAGTCAAGCTGAATATATAGTCAAGATTCTATTCCCTTTACAATAGTGCCAAAGAAGACAAAGGACTTTACCTAACAAAGGACCGGAAAGATCTCTATAAAGAGAATTAAGAAATTCTGTGAAAATTTTTTTCTTATTTAATCTAAAACATGTAAAGGAAATGAAAGAAAGAAAGAGAAGAGGAAGGTTGCTTTGTGGAAGTCCTAACATTGAATTAGGATATTTAATGTTTCTTTTTATTCTTAATAAAATTTTAAATTTATCAATATTTTCTCCCATTTTCAGTTGTGACTAAATTTATTACTAATTATGCACAGTTTGGGGTACCTAATTATCTAGAATGAGCTAGATATTTTCATTATTTATAATCATTGGTAAATATTCACCCTTCCT